>CAUYQG010253566.1:0-61894 GCA_963574415.1 Tarsius wallacei
AAATTAACACTATACTACAGTCATGCCAACAGAGTGATATATTGACTCCAAAAACAAAAAAAAACAAAAGACAAGATACGAAAGCAACTTACATGCAACACTAATAGAGAAGTAGCCTGTGAGATCAATGTAAATGAATCAACAATATATTAAATAAGGTGTCCTTAAAGAGAAACCCACATAAAATAAGGTTGTGTATTGATTAGTTGACAGAAATGCTGTGACCACAGGTTCACAGAAACCTAACCCTGTATTTCCCCTAGGAGCAATGATTCATTATTCACTAATTCAGTGTCTGTGGCAAATTTGTAAAACATACCTTCCATGAATAACAAGAATCAATTGCATATGTGTGGTGTGTATGTATGTGAGAGTGTATGGTATATATATATATATATATATATATATATATATATATATTCCAATGTCTTATTTTGAAAGGAAATATGAACTGGTCCTCCTTTATTCATTTTTTAAAATTATTTATTTATTTATTTATTTATTTTTGAGTCGGAGTCTCACTCTTGTCTCCCAGGCTGGAATGCAGTGGCAAGCTCACGGCCACTGCAGCCTCGACCTGCTGGGCTCAGGTGATCCTTCCGCTTCAGTCTTCCAAGTAGCTGGAACTACAGGCACACACCACCACGACTGGCTAGTTTTTGCGATTTATTGTAGAAATGAGGTCTCACCAAGTTGCCCAGGCTGGTCTCGAACCCCTGGGCTCAGGCAATCCTCCTGCCTCAGCCTCCCAAAGTGCTGGGATTATAGGCTGAGTCACCTGTAATAGGCCACTGCGCCTGGCCTATTCATTTAGTTGTTTAAAACAACCATCAAATGGTTACCTTTCCCCAAGGTAACATAGTAAAATTCTGGGATATGGCTGAAAAGAGAAGGGAATGATGTAGAATAAGTGTGGAAATAATCAAGCTGGTTGACTAGGTAAGTCAGGGATCGCCTCCTTTTTTAGAACTGTTTACAGCTCTTCGACCGTGAGCCATGTCTCTTTTCCCTCTTCACAACCACCACCTCTGAGCACCCCATGCTCTGACCTGCAATTTTCATATCCACTGTGGTCCTTCATTGCTGCTCCTTGAATGGACCCAGTTCTGCTGGCTGGGTTCCTACAGACCGAGGGTGAAGATTGTTTCCCATGAGAAGAAAAGGATGAATGTAGGACCCTCCCCAACCCCTTCTGGTCTCAGCTGGGGGGTCCTCCATTGTAGAATGTAACAAATATCAAAATAACTCCAGTTACTTTCTCTTGACCCTTGGTCACCTATTTTAAACAGGATTATTTATTCAATGTCTGGCACATAGCAGGCATTCAACAAATTTCAACATAGTAGGTGCTCACCACATTTGTTGAACAAATAAACATCTTAACATAAATAGTCATTCTTTCCCTTGCAAATATGATTCTGAAACATCTGGCCCATTCTGAATGATGGTTTTATTATTCTTAAGGACACTGTCTTTATTTCCCACCAAAGAAACACATCTTCAATTTTGCAACAGAAGTCACTGGGTAAAGTTGACTTGAGTTAGTGACCTTGATTTCTTGAAATTGCTGGTACCATAAACAGAAGCACATGCAGGAAGTCAGTAGCTTAGGCAAGTTCAGCCTCAACTTGGCCCATACTGTCACCCCTATTCTCACAGCTGACACGCCAGCCCACACAGTTAGAACTCAGTTTATACCTCTGCCTCTTAATACAGTCCACACAACTGGCACCCAGTCCTGACACCCGGCTGGCACCCCAGTGCACACAGCTGGCACTGTGGTCCACAGATGGTGGCCCAATCCACACAGCTAGCCAGAATCCAGGTCCTTACAGTCGCCACCCACTCCATACAGCTGGAGCTCCAAAGTGGCTGCTGTACCAACTGGGAAACTCCAATCTGCGCTGGCCCCTGAACACAACTCAAGTCACTCTTCTGTTCTCACTACCCAAAACAAGCCTAAACTACACTTGGAGGGAACTAGGCAAGATGCCTAGGAGAGCTTCCTAACTAAAAGAATTTCAGATACTCCCACAGAGAACCTCTTCCTTTGAAGATTCTCAGAAAAGGAAGCACTATCAGGTTTATTGGATGGCATGAATGTAGTTCTACTCAGAGGCTTCTTGGATCAACTTTGACCTTGAAGGAGCCAGTGCTGAACCAGGCATGGCAAAGTCAAAAGCATGGCTCGGGCCTACCTCAAGAGCAAGGGCCTTGCAAAGGTCTGGTTGTGATTCTCATGAAGGTGTAGTGACAGTGGTATGGAGACTCCACATTGTCCAAAGACCCTCTAAGCAAACCCAGATAAAGTTGAACACCAGAATCAGATTTGGAGTACAGAGGAGCATTACGGGAGTCAGGGATGCTGGACCAGACAGTCCACAGTGGCTCTTCTGAGATGGAACAGACTTTGAAAGACACATATGCACTCATACCTAAGTCTTTATGATCTTGAAACTCCTCTGCTGACTTTTAAAGAAACACTTGAATGTGGATGTGGCACCTCTTGGAACACCTGGGAAGAGACCCAGCAAGTGCATCCATAAACCCAGGCCAAGTTTGTCCATGAGAGATCACCCAGAGGAAGGTAGCTCATTTGAGCTCGTGGTTCTTGGTCATTTACAGCACAGTGGTACTGCCATTCATTCTCTGTGTTACCTTGGCATGCTTCTTCCCCTCTTTCAACTTGGTTTGCTCACCTGAAAATGAGGATAGTGCTTTTCTCCCAGAAGCTCCAAGTCTGAGTTGATCCAGCTAGATTCTCTTTCTAGGGCATTTGAAAGTAAGATGGAAAAGCCATGAAATGTAGCCAAGAACAGTCTCCACTTGCCCCCTCCATTTCCACCTTCCATCCTTCTCTACTCTGCTTCATGCCTTGGGAGGTGGCCTCTATCTGTGGATTCATCAACTAGCCCCCATGACCTCCTGGATTCTAGTGAGATTTGGCCAACCCAAGGTACCAGGAGGATGTCAAAGAGTGGAAAGAGAGAGAAGTCAGGAAATGTATTCCCACAGTTCCCTCCCTTCCAGGCCATAATTTGGCAGTGGCTGAGTTCCTCTACCCGAAGCCATGATCTCTCCCATTGCTACAGCCATTGCCAGGTTCATCATGCCACTCCCTCCCCTTGCCCCTCCAGGTCTACAAAAGGAGATGGTTTTCCACATTGCCAGCTCCAGGGTGCTTCAGCGTTCCTTGTTGGTTTCCGGAACCTTGCACTGATTAAACAGTCCCTTCCTTAAACTCTCTTTGGTCATCCCTTTTGAGCAGACCATCTGAGTCCTGCTGAACCTCTGACAATACAGGAAGCCAAGCTGGAAAGCCTCACAGATTTAATGACTGATGTCATAATTTGGGGACTGTTATGATGACCCTTGTAGAAGAAGGACTATGTGACCCCAGAGAGAGTCAAAAGGGCAGAGTAGCTGCCCGATGACTTTCTAGGACTAACAAGACCTTGCCATGCAAGCCACCTAAGTTCCCTTACAACAGACCCCTGTGGTTGAACTAGCTTGAGTGGCTTCTGATTATTGTGCTTGTTGGCCCCTGACTGAAACACAGGCCTGCCTTTATCCCCCTGGGAGAGCCCTGACTGCAAGAAATGAAATTTCAAATAGTGAAAAGGTTAGTCCTCACTTATACAGCAAGTTCTGTGTCTGGTCTTCCATGCGTGGTATCCTCAGTACCTAGCCTAGCACCTAGCAGAGAAGTTGAATGAAAAAAAATTACAAGCTGAAAGGACATAAGATGGAGTCAATATACCCAATGAGTAGCCATTTTAACACTGCCTAGTTCTGTCATGTTCTTCTAGCAGTTCACTTTAATTTACCCTCTAATCACTGACTAAGGACAGAACCTGTTTTTCAGAGGTAGCTATTGATAAGTGCTTTACAGCCCCTCCCCAGCTTGTTTTGTAAACAAGTTAACCTAACCAGCCCTTTATGACCTTGGAGACACAGACCTCATCAACATGGCAATAGACATGTGACTGGCCCACCCATCTGTCATCACCTGACATCAGTACCTGTGTTTGCCTGTCCCCTTCATGATAACGTACAACAGACTACCACCCAGTCACCTTAACACCCTGTTCCTATCAAGGGGAAGGTTTAAAAGGCAGTTGCCTTTGCTTTGTTAAACCCTGGTGTGGCCACGTGGCTCTTTGAGCCATGGCCACCATGCTTCCTAGCATTGGCCCACTCCCTTACCTTGGGGAGGTGAATCTCTTCTCTCTCTCTCAATCTCTCTCTCTCCCCCCCTTCTCTCATTTACTTTCTAAACAAACTATATTTTCCAATCTAACTTCTGTGCAATTCTTTGCATCTTTTGGATCACAGATACTCCCCCATCGGGTCTGACCTAACATTTTGGAGGCCCCAGCGAGATTTTAGCCTAACACAAGAGAATTCATTTGTTGGCTTCACAGGCACAAGATTATTACAGAGAAGATTCTCAGTTGTGAAGGACTTTGGGCATTTGCTATTTGGCTGAATACACACCGGAGTCTACTTTCTCTTCCTTCCAAACTGCTTTTGATGTATCAATGTTCTAAGAAACTGGCTTCCCATGGCTGACCAGGAATTCCATCTCAGGCTTAAAGGAGAACCAGAGGAGAAGGAACTTGCCTCTGGGCACACAAGGCCTGAGCATTTCCTTTCTAATTTTCAAATGTGAAGAATAAGAAAAAAAGGTTGAAAAAGAAACTTTGGCTGGATATAGAGGATAAATATTCCTAAAACTACAGGTTCTCAGAATTGGAAGAAATGTTCAATGTTGGCAAGTTCAATTTCTCACAACTGGAAAAAAAAAGCTCTCCTTAAATCCTGGGAACCCTCTTGGCATTTCAGAGAGGCTCTGTGCCTCCTCAGAGTCCTCTACCTCTGCCAAAGGTCTGGCACCCTAAAGGAGGCAGGCAGGTGGGTGCCCAAGGCTCATCTCTAGATACGGACAATGGGGTGATGATGTCTTCATTGTGGGTCCCACTGGACATGTGGCAACACAGGTAGCACATGGAAGTGGCAGGGGCAGGCTCAGGAGTGAGCAGTCATGGCTGTGTCCTGCCCATGTACCCATGGCATGGGGTCTCACAAGGTAGTAGCTTGGCCACGCAAGCTCAGTCATGAATGCCCAAACCACCCATGATAAGGTCTTCCTCTTGGCCTGCAACAGATGGGTACAGCTTCCACCACCCTCAGGAGCCTAGGATAGAGCTGTTGCTGCCAAGAATGTGCCATCTCCTCCAGCTTGGCCCACTGAATTGCACCTCCATTGTCAGGTCCATCTCACAGAAGGCTACCAATGGTTTGAACTGCCCTTTCAGTATATTATTTTATCAGGTGTATTTATTTCCTGTAAGATTTGTTCAATTTATTCTTCCCCTTTTAGACACTGTGAACCTAAGAAAAAATTCTTAACTAAACTGCGTGATTTCTGAAAAAAGAAGTATATTATTTTATACTAGATTAGATTAGATTAAATTAGATTAGATGAGATTATAACCCCATTTTATAGACAAAGAAACTGAGACCCAGAGGAATTAAGTCATTTATCAACATCCAAGAAGAGGTGAAGCAAGAATGTGAATCACAGTTGGATTCAGAAGTTCATGGCCTTTCAAGAGTGGCAGGTGTTTGGGTGCAGTATGAAAGGGGAGTAGGGGGAGGGAGATCAAATCTGCCTGGAAAATAGGAGAGCCTGTGAGGAAGACACGGGCTGAGCCTTCGGGGTTAGGCAGGGATTCTTCTGGCCATAAGAGAAAGAACATTTCAGTCAGGGACACAAGAGAGCACCAGCTCAGAGATGCCAGACATCCTGCTGAGTCAGGGACACTGTAGTCATTCTATAAAAGCTGGCCCATACAATAGCAGCCCACTCTGGATCAGATTCTAAGTTCATTCAACAAATGTTTAACAGTGCCTCTGAGTTGCCAGGCTCTGTTCTAGGAGCTGGAAACACAGCCTTCAACAAGATAGATGGAATTCCCTGCCCTGGAGAAACTTACATACCAGTGAGAAAAACAATAAAAACAATAGATAATTAACTCTATAATGGGTTAGGGGATAAATGTGCAGAAAAAGAAAGCAAAGAAGGGGAATTGAGCAGGGAGTTCTGGAAGAATAAGATGGTGAGGGAAGACTTCCTAAGAAGGATATTTGAGCAAAGACTTGAAGGAGTAAGAGAGCAAGCCTTTGAGATATTTAGGGGAAGTGTATTCTAGGCAGAGGGACTAGCAGTGCAAAGACCCTGAGGCACTCTGGGTGTTTGAGAAATGCCAAGAATCCAGTGGAAGAAGTGAGAAGAAGGCAACCAGCTTGAATGGACTCTAGAGTGTCCCTATTGAGGCACCTTTCTATACTTTAGTCTCTTGATCTATATAAGGGGTGCAACTTCCCCGGCCCCATGCCTGTGGTTCCCACTTCCTCTCCCCTGGATTCTGAGTCTTCTTCTATCTCAGTAAAAGGAGTCTCAAATAAAATCCAAGGGGAGCTGGCTGGGAAGCCAGGTCAGGGCCGCACAGAGAAGGGGGCAAGGCCGGCAGGGAAGTGAGGGGTAAGGTACAGTCTAGAAAAAGAAGAGCAACAGACCATCCTTGTATTTTCTGGACACGACTTGTGGGATAGGAGGAAGGAGGGAAGGAGAGAATAGGGAGGAAGCTGACTCAGCTTCCTCAACCCTGGGGCTGCCATATTGGCTGGGGAAGGAAGAGGCTGGGTGGGAAAGTCAGTGTCAGGGTGGGGTCTTACCCCTGTAAAGTGGGTGCTCCTCCCCCACTCCAGGCCGACAAAAGAGGGGAGTTTGGGTCCTTTAAAAATAGGGCTGCTAAAGGCATCTCTCAGACCGCAACTAAGTCCCCAACTCTGCAATTGCACCCTGGCTTTCTTCTGCCATGTCTGCCCCTTATCCCTCCCCTGCCTGCCCATAAAGTCACAGCTTCTGCAAGCTTCCAGTCCCACCCCCACTCCCAATATAGGTCTGGTCAGCTGGACCCGGGCACAGCCATCCCTGGGGCTGGAGAGAGGGCTGCCATTTCCTGAGGCTTGATGCTCAAGGTGGCAAACCTGACTTTTAGAGATGCCCCAAGGGAGGGACCAACAGAAGATAGGCATGCATCCACTTGAGTTATCCTAGCTCTGTTCCTTAGTTCTCCAATAAAGAAACTAAGAGACTGCGTTGTGCACAGAGAGGCTGAGACACACAGAGAGACAGGAACGATGGACAAGTGGCATAAAAATGAGCAGAACAGAGAGAAAGCAAGACAGCAAGATGGGGATAGAAATAGAAGTGGAGTAAGAAGAGAGCTTGAGACAAAGATAAACGCAGAAAAGTAGATGTAGAGAGATGGGTGACAGAGAAGTGGAAAACGGAGAAGAAGGGGAGAGACCAGTAGAGAAAGAGACAGAATACGAGGGAAGAACAAAGAAAAGTGTTGAGAGAAGCAAGGAGATGGGGGCAGAGGATAGAGAAATGAGACACAGACAGAAATTCTGGGTCCAACAAGGGTTGTTTCTGCCATTACACCCCCTCATCTGCTTTCAGAGGCCACAAAAGATATAGAACTGAGGTCCCTACCCCTAGGCTCCCAGTAAGGCCCCTAGGAGGAGACCTCAAACTCCCAAACATCTTTTGTCATCCCCCTATCCAGGTAGGATACCCTCTTCCAAACCTCCCCCTTCCAGCAGATGCCTAGGACAGGGTGGTCACCCCGGGGGCAGGCAATGCAGGATGTGTTGTCTGCAGAGATTCTTAACACAGTTATAAAACCAACTAAAAGCCAATCTCTTTTATTTTTAACTGGCAGGCAACGCTGCATGCTTTTTATCATGTACAACATGATGTTTTAAAGTACATATCCATTGTGAAATGGTTAAGTCTGGATAATTAACTAATGCATTAGCTCACTCTCTATATTTTTCAAGAATATAATACATCATTACTAACTACAGCCACCTTGCTGTACAATAGGTCTCCTGAAATTTATTCTGCCTAACTGATTGTAATCATGTATCCTTCAGCCAATATCTCCCCATCCCCCTCTCCTCAACCACTCCAGCCTCTGGTAACCACCAGTATCTTTTCATTGTTATCAGGTACTAACAATTCTAAACATCATCAAAGATACAATACTCTTTTCCCCCAAATTCTTTTGTTAATAAAATGCTATCAAGTGCTGTGGTTACTGTTGAGTTTTTATATATATTTTTAATAGATAAGTGCATATAATATATGTTCAGATTAGCCATTTTTGATTGCTTATCCCTTAATGAAAATGATATTCTTCATGGAGGTTGATCCAGAGCCCTTTCGGTTGTACATTTGTCCCCACTCCCAGAGATTCAGCTGCATGTTCAGTTCCAGAGTGTTGTGACGCTCAGGATCATTCAAGCTTGCTTCAGGAGCAGTTTATGTCTCCAACTCCCATGATACTACACGTTTCTGTGTTTAAAGAGACGTTTCTAAATAAACAATGATAGCACAGTGACGGTGAAGCAAAGAAACTGAACTTGAGTTACTTCAATTCTGTCATTCTATGGGGCTACATGGAATTTTTATTTGTGCATAAATTTTTAAAACTGAAATAGAACACAAACGCAAGGTGAACCATCTTCACTTTGGAAGTGCAAATTTTAGCTCATACACGAACTATTTTATTGGATTTGAATCATGTCTTTAACATTAAAATAAATCCTTTTTTAATTGTTGCTTGTTTTAAAATGAAGGAAGGAATCAAGAAAGCAGAAATTGTAATGTTATTATTTGTTATTGTGACAGACTAATATGTAGCTATATGTTTTTCTCCCTTTTTCAAAATACACATTCATAATAACAAACTATATGATTATATATATGAAGTTCAACAAAAGAGATATTTTACTGAGTTCCTTTTCTGGCCATTATTTTTATTGGTTTCATTTCATGACTCGTACAGAAAATAATTGTGTTGAATAGAGGAGGGAGACTGCTTAAAAGGTGATCCACTCCAGATGTCAAGTGTGCCACTGCCCCTGCCCACTTTCCACTGGACTGGATGGATCCCCATCCTTCACACTCCACTCATCCTTCAGCACAAGCCTTGGCCATCCCCCCTCTCTCATCCCCCAAAGAAACAGGAAGTGATCTTTGAGCAGAGTGAGCCATCAGATTGTCTGGAGAAAGGGTTTTCCAGGCAGAGGAAACAGCCAATGCAAAAACCTGAGGCAGGAAGGCAAATAACCCCAGGGTATCTGTAACCCTTTCACAATTCCCAACTTTTGACTTTTGCTTATCAAATTTCCAAATTGCCTTTAGATGTCCTATCAAAGGTCACTTCTTCCAACTAGCCTTTTCTGAGCCCCCTCCCATTCTACATCAAATCCACCATTCTAAGCTCTCATAGCTCCCTAGACCTGGGGACATGGGTCATTGTTTATAATAGCTCCCTGTACATGGGTATGTGAGTCATTGTTTAATTAATATCTGTCTACTTTCCCAAACTAGTTGGTTCATATTTAACACCATGCTACCTTGTGCATTGGCCTCTCTCCCCTGGGTAAGGGCAAAAATAGACACTGCCATTTCTTGCTCTCTGACTGACCACTTGGAACATGGTTCAATATCATTGATCAGGTTACAGCTTTATTCAATGTAATCACGTCTTCCTGAGACTACTGCCTCATTCCCTTGATTGGACTTGGGTGTTTTGTCATCACTCACGGTGGGTCTCTACCTTCTCAAGATGCTGATTTTATTCCAACACATGTTGAATCTTCATCATTTCACTCTCAGAGGTTGTTCTGAATTTAGCAGTCTACTTATATGCCCTGCCCATGACCCTTTCACAAGGAAATTACTTCACCCAGATGCCTGCTGCCTGCCCAGTTTCCATGTTTTATCTTACCTGACCATCCTTTTAACCTATCATATTTCACTGAGGCAGGGTGCAGACACCTAACCGAAACCAGAACCACCTTAGATCCAGAAGCAATCACTTCCAAGTCTTGTGGAGCTCAGCCCACTCCTCTTCTGTTCTTGGATTGACTTGAGGGCTCCTTTCTCTTCCTGGGCATTCTTAAAATCCATGGGCTAGCCAGAGACCACTTGGCCTGGCTTTCAAAAGAAAAAAACAAAAGCCTAAATCAATTTAATCGTCTTTCTTGAGAATATGATTCAAGGGGGGAAAAAAAGCTTTCCAGTTAGTAGCTAAGGAAGAATTTAAAAGGATACCTTGATTTGGGACAATGGCAAACCAAAGTCAAATGCAACAGAAAATTACAAAGAAAGGGAGGAAGCAGGCACTGGGTGGGAACAGCTGATACATGTTAGTGACAAGAGTAGGCAAGGGGTTCTGCTGCTGGAAGAATCCAGAACCACCTTAGATCCCAAAGCAGCCACTGCTTCCTCTCTTTGTAGAGTCCAACCCTGTGACTCCTTCTGTCCTTAGATTGTCTTAAGAGTTTCCATCTCTCTGTGTGAATTCTCAAAATAACCACCTTTGCTTAAATCAATGTACTTACTGAACATCTACTACATGCAAGATGGTGTCTTAGGTACTAGGTATATAGCAATGAACAAATCAGCCAAAATCCCTGCTCTCCTGGGGCTTGAATTTTAGTGGGGAAAGACATAAATACATAAGCACATAAACAAAAAATGTGCAATATGTCAGATTGTGATTGGGTAAGTAATGGGGTCAAGAGAGTGCAAAGATTCTTCCACTTTTGGAACTATGGCTGAGATACTCGGAGGGGCTCTTCTACTCAAAAACAATCACATATTGCACAAAACATAGTTTTCACCACATTATTGGGCTCTCAGGAGATGGGATAAATCTTCAAGGGACTGGAAGAAAAAGGCCATGAACTATGAGCAATGGTGAGTTGTGAGGGTGCAAAGAGTGCTGCAATGTTGGGACTGAGCCTTGAGCCAGCAGCACAGTAGGAGACCTGAGTCTGAGACTCTCAAACTTAGTCAAGAGTCCTAAAAGGGGATAAAAAGATGTCTGGTTGGTCATGCCTCTTGTGCCTGGCAGAAGTAAATGTAAATCTTCTCTGGAAGAAAGCATCCTCAATTTCTTGACCTAGATTTTCCCTAGATTGAGATCAACTGTATATAAACTCACATTCAAAGATCACCAAACACACAAGGGAACAAAGCACCAAGAATAAGAGCAGAATCAATAAACAACAGATTTGATCCTCCCCTTCCTCACCACCTCTCCAAAGACTTCAGATACTGGAATTATGAGACATAGAATAGAAAATAACTTCATATGAAAAGCTTGAAGAAGTGTAGGACAGAATCACAAAAATGAGACTACAAAAAAAAAAAAAAAAACAATGAGACTACAAAAAACAACCACCAGACAGATTTTAAGAATGATTAGCAAGAGTAGAGGATCATCTCATATAGGGAAATCAAGGATGCTTCGCTGATGAGTCAGCACTTGAACAGAGACCTGAAAGATGTAAGAAAATGAGTCATGCAGACATCTGGATGTAGAGTGTTCCAGGTAGAAAGAACCACCAGTGCAAATGAGAGTGCCCTTGATGTGCTCAGTAAACAGAAAGCAGGCGCTCTAAGATCAACTGACGGAAGAGATGAAGACAAGGAGGTAACAGAGATAAGGAGGCAAGACTGTGTTAGGCATGTGGATGGTGACAAGAACTCATCAGTTTTAGTCTAACTGAGACAGGGGAGTCCCTGGAGAAACTGAGTAGAGGAATATGTGACATAATCTTTTTTCTTTTAAAAAAAAATCACACTGGCTGCTATTTGATAAACAGAAAATGGGGGGAAGGGGCTATAGTGGAGGCTGGGAGACCAGCTGGAGACTTTCATAGTCATCCAGGCAAGATAAAAGAGTGTGGTTTAAACTAGGAGAATAGATTTGAAAATGGCGAGAAATGAAACACTAGGGATATATTTCGAGAATAGTGACAAGTTTTCATTGATTGATTGGAAGGTGGATGTGAGAGAAAGAAAAGAACCAAGGAAAAGTCCAAGATATTCGATCTGAGTAAGTAAAAGAATAAAGTTGCCAAGTAACTGAGATACAGAAAATGGTATAGCTGGGTACATACTCAAAGGAGCATAAATCGTTCTGCCAAAAAGACACTTGCACTTGTATGTTTATCACAGCACTATTCACAACAGCAAAAACATGGAACCAACCTAGGTGCCCATCAATAGTGGACTGGATAAAGAAAGTGTGGTACAAGGGCAGAGACACAGCGCAGGGGGTCAGTTGGGTGAGAGACGAGCAGGACTGGTGCGAGAGCTTCCTCTCCCAGAGGTGCAGCAAGAGAGAAGGGTTAGCCATGTCGTCCTTGATCAGAAAGGTGATCAGCACTGCAAAAGCCCCAGGGGCCATTGGTCCCTACAGTCAAGCTGTTAGTTGACAGAACCCTCTACATTTCAGGACAGATTGGCACGGACCTTTCAAGTGGGCAGCTTGTGCCATGAGGGGTAACGAAGAAGCTAACCAAGCTCTTAAAAACATGGGTGCAATTCTGAAAGCTGCAGGCTGTGACTTCACTAATGTGGTAAAAACAACTGTCTTGCTGGCTGACGTAAACGACTTCAATACTGTCAGTGAAACCTACAAACAGTATTTCAAGAGCAGTTTTCCTGCTAGAGCTGCTTACCAGGTTGCTGCTTTGCCCAAAGGAAGCCAAGTTGAAATTGAAGCAGTGGCTGTCCCAGGACCTCTCACAACAGCATGACTATAAGTGGGACCAGCGTTGTTTAGTCTGGAATTTTTAACATCTCAATTTTTACAACTGATATAACATCTTAATTCACATCTTAATTTTTACAGTTGATGAAAGTATAAGTTTAACTAAAATATCTGATGTTAGGGGCATACCAGGACAATCATATGATAGGGAAAGTTGAGCATGAATCGACGACTAGATCATGAATCCAATGTTATGAATTATACTTATGTACACCCATATTACTGGATATGGGAAAGAGATACTCGTTACCTAGTTACTCAGGTAAATAAAGGGGAAATAACATGTAGGAAAGATGAGGTACTGTTCTAGAGAAATAACCAAGAGCACACCCAATTTAAGCTGATCTAATGACGTGAAATACTTAGTTCTCATGTTAGATATGTGATTCTGCTTTTACTTGATTAAAGCATTTAAATTTGAATGGTAGGAATCAAGGAGAAAAAAGTGGACCAAAATTTTATATAATTAATATTTTTCTAATGGAAATAAAATAAACATGCAGATATCCCTTGGTGTGGTTTTGTTCACTTATTTTTGAACAGCTTTAATTTATGCATTAAGACATATTGCCTAATAAAGGAAGGGTGTGAAGTTAACTATTTCATTTCTCAAAGCTTACTCCTGACTTTGCAAGTTTTTGTAAAGTCTTTGAACAGTTTTAGATAATTATTATGTGAAAACCTCCATGTTGGAGAATAAATTCCAACATATAATTCTATACTTGTAGATTAAAAAGTAAAAGTCGGCCTGGCATGGTCTCTCACGCCTGTATTCCCAGCACTTTGGAAGGCTGAGTGGGGAGGATTGCTTGAGTCCAGGAGTCTAAAACCAGCCTAGGCAACATAGTGAGACCCCATCTTAAAAAAAAAAAAAAGGTAAAAGTTCCCTTCACTCATTCTCCATTACATTTACTTCCCCAAAGAGAATGAACCACTTGCTAAGGGTTTTGGTTATAAATGACACCTTTCTGTTCATTACATAATTGATTACCTGGTTTGGTTTTATCTTAGTGACCTAAAAAAAGAAAAAAACAGTTTATTGTAACTATCTGTCCTTGAATGTTTAATAGAGTTTGCTTATTAAAAAAGAAAGAAAGAAAGAAAGAAAGAAAGAAAGAAAATGTGGTACATATACATCATGGAATATTACACATCCATAAAAAGGAAGACATTATGTCCTTTGCAACAACATGGACACAGCTGGAAGTCATCATTCTAGGTGAATTACCACAGAAACAAAGAACTGAATACTGCATGCTCTCATTTACAAGTGGGAGCTAAACACTGGGGACACACAAGCATAAAGATGAAAACGATAGACACTGGGGACTCTTAAAGGGAGGAGGGAGGGTAGGGAGCAAGGGTTGAAAAACCATCCATTGGGTTCCATGCTCACCATCTGCGTGACCAACTCAATAGAAGCCCAAACCTGCACAACCTGCACGTGTATCCCTTAAATCTAGAATAAAAGTTTAATAAAGGAAAAGAAACAAGAGTTTAGTGTGGGACATCTTAATACTGAAATGTCATTAGTCATCCATGCGGAAAGGGCAAGTAGGGCAGCCAACATATGAGTCTGGGCTCAAAAGATGATGTCAGGCTAGAGATGAAAATGGTGGAGTCATCAGCATCCAGATTGTATGTAAAGCCATACTATGGGATGAAACTACTGAAGGTTGGGTGTAAATAGAAATGAGAAGAGGTCTTGAGATTGTGAGGGCAAGATGGATCCAGAAAAGCCTGAAAAGGGGAAGTCAATGAAATAGAAAGAAAAGCAAAGGGATTGATGACCAGAAGCCAAGTGAGGAAAGTGTTTTGAGAAAAAGGGAGTGCTCAGCAGGGGCAGAGGCTGCTGGGAAGTCAAGCAGAATGGCTCCTGGGAACCACCAGTTTCTGAGATTAACCATTGGATGTAAAAACACACAGCTCTTCGATGACCTTGACAAAGTTGTTTTACTAGAGACTCAAGGACTGGAGTGAGCCAGGAGAAAAAGAGAGGACAGTAAGTATATACAAAGAGAATCGGTGTCTCATGAGGAGTTTTACTATGAAAAGAAGCAAGAAAATGGGACAGAAAGTAAAGGAAGATGTGAAGGTCAAGGTCGGTTTCTGGCAACCAAAAAGAAGACTTGAGTATTGGTTGATGTCCAAGGCCGGGCGAAGCAAGAGGATTGCTTGAGCCCAGCAGTTCAAGACCAGCCTAGGCAATATAGTGAGACTCCATCTCTACAAAAAAATTTTAAAAGCTGGTCCTGTGTGGTGGTGTTCACCTGAAGTCCCAGTTTCTGGAGAGGCTGAGGCGGAAGGATCACCTGAGCCCAGGAAGTCAGGGCTGCAGTGAGCCGTGATCATACCACTGCATTCCAGTCTGGGCAACAGAGTGAAACCTCCTCAGCTCAAAAAAAAAGAGTAATTGATGTCCAAATCACAGGATTTTCTGACTTGACACCTGTGCACAACTGCAGAACTCAATAACTTTGTTGCCACCTTTGGGGACAAGGTGGAGTGTGGACGCCAAGACAACAGGAAGCTCCCTCACTTCCCATCTCTCCATTCCTAGCAGGACTCTGGGAACTCCCAAGCAGCTGCCGAAGTGACTTGGAAATCTAATTGGAGGAAAGCTCTGCCATTGGAATTATAGCCAGAGCAGGCCTCACCCCCTATTACCCTTTGTGATCAGGGCAGGGAAGACGCTGCTCAAAAGACGTGTGTAATTGATAAAGTGAAGTAATGTGTGTGGGGGGGGGGGAATTGCCATCTGGGGAGAGGAATAATTTTATTATTTCATAGCTCTCCTGGCAGTCTAGCATGCAGGCAGTGGGGGAGGGGGGGAGTTAGCAGCAAACACAATCTAATCTACTCCCTCAAGGATTGACAAAGCAAAGGCCTAGCCTTGAAGATTTCCAGTAAATATTTGCAGTAGGGGAAAACATCTGGTGATTTCTCTTACACAGATTCTCTTATACAAGAAAAGGGAAATAGGAGCAGACACAAGGGCCAGGCACCCCTTAGGAACTGGGCTGTTGATCATCGCTACGCTGAATACTCTATACACGTTTTGTCATTTAATTCCTAGAGCCACTGCCCACACTCTTTGCCAAGGGTTTTAATTATCTTCATCTTACAGATGTGGCCCATAAGTGAGGGGTTGCCAAAGCAGGAAACATTTATTGAGAACTGAAGACATGCAGGCACTGAGTTCATGCATGGGGTTATTTCATCAATTCATACAATGATTCCATCAGGTAAGTACTATTATTATCTCCATTACACAGACAGGCAGATGGAGGCACAAGGAAGCTTGCTCAAGGTCACACGAACAGAAAAGCTGCCTCAAAGTGACTTTGTACAATGCAAAGTTTCCACAGCTTCTAAATGGCAGAGCTTGCATTTAGACCCAAAGAGCTCTGACTCCAGAACTTATGGCCTTTCTCTACACTGTGCTACCTCCAACCATTTATCTGTTTTCCCACAACAGGCTGACCCTGAGAGGTCTGAGGCATGTGACGACAGCATGTGAGCCTGTATACATCAGAGCCCTTGACCCCTGCATCCTGCAACCCTGAATTTCCTCTCCGGTGGGGCTGTAGGAGACCGTGAGAGACGGTGCCATCCCCAAGGAGCTGGAGAGCGTGCACCCTCCAAGCCTAACAGTTCAAGGATGCCCCGAGCCTCTGCAGTTGCCCTTGTCTTCACTCCATCGTGTCTTCCCCAAGCGGCACACAGGACCTGGGACAACTCTGCTAGGTGAGAGAAGATTTTCTGTTAAGTTTTCGGGAAATTACTTGCACGATAAACTTGACTTGCAGCTCAAGACACAGAAAAAAAAAATTCCAGTCGCACTATTTGCTTGAAGTTCTTGGATAAACCGCTTTCCCCCTGAGGTTCACTTTCTTGCCTAAAAATGAGTCCTGATCTCTTAGATGTTCAGATGGGATGAAGTAAGGCCAGTCCCTAGCTCCATACCTGGAATATGATGGGACTCCACAATGTCACTGCCCCGCCTCTTCCTCTTTCCATTCCATCTCTAACATGAGACTCACTCTGCATCCTTTATAAGGCTGTTGTGAGCGTGAAACCACCAAAAGTGAATATCCAAAAACGATCGACTCTGTGTTGCCAACATGAAGCTTCAGCCTGTGCACAGTGAACTGGGGTGACTGGAAGGAAAGTCCAGCCCACTTGGTATGGTCAGGCCTCACCCAGGCCCATGATCTTGGGTCCTGGCTGGACTTTGCTGCCTTTTGTCACAGAAGTTCTAAAGGGCTCTAAGGGAAGGACTCAGCATGCTCAGAGAAGTCAGTGATCTTTCTAGAAGGCAAAGCTAAAAACTCTTCAATGGCTCCCTGTGGCCCTGAAGATCAAGTTCAAATCTTTGAACATATTTTACAAACCTTTGTGATCTGGCCTGTGTCCATTTCCAGCCTCCCTCTGTCACACTCTCTCTCCTTGTCTACACTCCAAACACTCCTGAATTTCTTTCAGGCTGAGTTCATCTCCTTATCCTACATGAGGGCAGAAGGGTCAGGTCTGTGCCTTTTTTGCTCATTATTGTATTCCCAGTGCTCAGCACAGCACCTAGCAAATAGTAATATTTGAGCGCATTACTTTTATAAGCAGAAAAATATATTATTCAGGCCACCAAATGCTAGAAAATGACAAATGTCACTTTCTCTAGGAACTCCACCACCCTGCTTAGGCTGGTAAGCCAATGCAGGGTTCTGAGCCCCACTACTGCAAACACAGCAGTTCTGACCCCAGCTAGACCTCAAGGCATTGGGGGAGGTGAAGGGAGAAGGGGTAATACAGACTAGTACCTATAAGGTTTAGCGTACAGCTGTCTCCAGTGCCAGAGGGAATGTGTGCACATGGGTGTTTCTCTCCCACTCTCTCTCATAGATTCATCTGCATGTCTCTAGATGGCGCCATGCCTGTAGATGAGGGTGCACAGGTCGCTGTAACGTTCTGAAACCAGGGATAATCTCTGTGTTTGTGTATTGATAAGAGTAGGACAGGTGCTTTTTAAAAGTACTCCTTAAGTGCTTCCGTCTCTTCCCCAAAATCTCTTCTCTCTTGTGCCAGCACTTGGCTCTTTTTCTCGTTCCAAACCCCACTAATATTCCTCTCCCCTATAGTTCAGAGTAATTCAGCCTTGTTCCTAGATTCACATACCCCATTCAATCTCTTGCTCAGCAAGACTAAAGTTCTTTGGTTAATAGGCCTTACCTCCTTTAGAAAGCAATTTTTTCTATAATCTATTTTACTTAAGGATAATCCCAGAGGTCTCGCCCAGTCCTCTGCTCAAGTCATTTATCAAAGTAGCTTTTCCAAACACATCTATCATTTGGTCCAAAAATCTTTCATTCCAGCTGCTTAGAGGATAACCTGAACAGTAATACTTTCTCTTTAGCGTTACAAACCCATGCACAAAATCAAGGCGGGGTCCTCTCTCATCCAGCAGTTCTGTAGGTGATGCTGTTTTCATGGATCTGAGCATGGAAAGAGAGAGGAAATTCATGCTGGGTGAGCACCTATGGTTGTTCAGCTTATTCCTTGATGATTTATGACACTGTCTTATTCTATCTTCACAACATTATTCCTAGACTTAGAGAAAGAGACTGAGGGTCAGGAAGGGTAAGTAATTTGTCCAAGGTCACAGAGAATGAAGGACAGACCTAGGACTTGAACTTAGGTCTTGCTGACTCGTGGGTCCATACTCTTCCTACTATACCAGGATGCCTCCTCTCAATATACCTAAATGCACTGAGGTCAACATAGCACAAGGGATCTTCAATATGTATAAAATATGTAAGTCATACTTAGCAAGAGGGAGACAGATAAAGAAAGAAAAGATTTGGGGGTGCGATAAATAAGGAGGCATAATCACAGCATGCTGAAACTGGGCAGGATCTCTGATTATTCTGTATAACCACCTCATTTTACAGATAGGGAAACTGAGGTCCAGAGAAAAGTGACGTGCCATGGCCACACAATAATCTATTGCCAAGTCAAACCAGAGATCCAGTCTGGCCAACCTCTTTTGACAATATTCTCCTTCTGTTCTGCAAACAATGTATATGTTATTCTAATGTTGACTTGTGGCAAAGTCCCAGTGTCTTCCAGAAATTGAAATCAAGATTGTATCTGTCCCAACGAGGAAAAACTGCTGCAGGGGGTCTCCCCTGGAAGCCCCCACATTTTCTGTCCCTTGTGCTCATTACTTCATGACTGAAAGCCCCACCTGAAAAGTCACATGTGAGGATCAGGGCTGTTGCTACAGATGCTAAGTATTGGTCAACATCCTATTCGGAAGTGCAGGTACCACTTCTTATTTTACACTGGAAAAGGCTGGAGTGTTTCCCATTTCGGCATTCAGATCTTTCTCACAGGATGGGGCCGACCTAAGGCTGCTCACAGGAGGGCCAGTGACAGGATGAATACTCCTGCAGGCCAGCTTTGGAGCCAGCCCAGACCTCTCCATCTCTGGTGCAGTGCGGCATTCCCGAGAACCCAAGACCAAGTGCAAAAAGATATGCCTTTGGCTCAATATGTAAAAACTCTCCAGCAATAAATTTAAGCAATTCCATTTGGGGCTCTCACAATTTCCTCTGCTCAGACAAACTGCTTTTTATTTCAAACGTTCCTGAAGGAAATTGGCCAATTGCTTACTTCAACTGTCAAGGCCATTATGCTGAGCCTAGTGGCAGGACACAAATACAACCTGGGGAATACTCTGAGTTGGATTATTGAGAATCTGGCCACTAGAAGAGGGGTCCAGCTCAGAGGGTCTGTGGACACTGACCCATTAGGAAAGCATCAAAACTCCCACAGAAGAGATCAGAGGTAATGGGGCCAGGACAGGGCTCGGGAGAACTAGGAATAAGGAAATGTAACATCCAGCTTGGCCCTTCAGATAGACAATTACATTCTAGATCCAAGGGGGAAAGGCGACCTCCAGCCACCCTGGGATGACTTTAACAGTCAAACAGACCTACTGGAGAAGGCAGGAGGTAGCATCAGAGTCCGAGGATTCTGATCATGACAAAAGCAGTTCTGTATATTGAACATTTTTACATGCCAGTTGTGCCAGGCATTTGACACGCACGTCTGCAGCAAATCCACACTCCTTACCATGTTCCTTGGAACAGTGCCTGGGACATGGTAAGCACTATATAAGTGCTAGCAGATGTTGTTGATGTCATTGTCATTGTTAACAAAGGGCACCCCCAATGAACTCCCAAGTCAACCCTCACTGGCTTGGAATAGATCCTATAAGATCTTAAGACACCCTACGATATAGTTTGGACACTGGTCTTTTCAGATCTCATATAGAAATGTGATCCCCAGTGCTGGAAGTTGGACCTAGTGGGAGGTGCTTAGGCTATGGGGGCAGATTCCTCATGAATGGCTTGGTGCCTTCCCCATGGCAATGAGTTCATGCAAGATCTGGTTGTTAAAAAAGTATATGGGGCCTCCTACCACACCACCTATCTTGCTTCCATTCTTAACATATGACACACCTGTTCCCTCTCTGCCTTTCACCATGATTGTGAGCTTTCTGAGGCCTCACCAGAAGTAGATGCTGGCACCATGCAGAACCATGAGCCAAATAAACCTCTTTTCTTTATAATTACCCAGCCTCAGGTATTCCTCTATAGCTACGCAAAATGGACAAATACACCCTAGTATCCGAGATGCTCTTGACTGTCGGTCCTGACCATTTGGATTGTCCCCAATTTGGGTCACTTATGCAATCCCCCTGTTCCCTGACCCTGAAAGATGATGCTTTCTGAGCATCTCACTGCCTGGGAGCTCAGGTAGGCTGACTCAGAAATGGCTCACATCCAGCCACCTGCACCAAAAGGAGTGCCTCTCCCACCCTCACCCCACAGCAGGAAAGGTTTCACCTGACACTTCAGAGAAAAGGAAGAAGGAATTTACTTTTTCAGTCATAGCAGAGTTGTGGTGAGTGACTCCTGACTCCCACATTGCCATGACAACACCTGGAAGGCATCCCTGGCTGAGAGCCGAAACCCAGACAGCCTTTGTTCGTGCTATGAAGCAGAGTGACTGTCTCAGGTGAACGGGTTCTGGAAAGGCTTCTCCAGGCTTTGGAGAAGGGAACACGCAAGGACACCATAAATTAATCACTCCCCCTTCACAGGGGTGGCCTGGTGGGGCTGGGCAGGACACCTGATGGTTAGAAGCAGGTCTCCTGGTGACCAGTCACTTTTGAGATGTGCCTTACTCAGGACTTCTGAGCTCCGTTTTATCTCCTTCCCTCTAAGTGGGCACCTGCTGCTTCCTTTCTCTCCAGAGCCTGCTCCAAAGTGGGTCTTGAACTGTTGATCTGACTCATCAATACCAAAACTGAATTCGAGTCATAAGAATACACTGTGCACCTATCCTGGCACTTAGACCAGAGACAGGAAATACAACAATTAAAAAAAAAGCATATCTGGGCGGGGCTCGGTGGCTCAGCCTGTAATCCCGTGCTTTGGGAGGCCGAAGTGAGTGAATTGCCTGACCCTGCGGGTTCGAGACCCGCCCGGGCAACTTGGCGAGACCTCATCTCTATAATAAAATCAAAAAATTAGCCAGGTATGGTAGCGCGTGCCTGTAGTTCCAGTAACTTGGAAGGCTGAGGCGGAAGGATCGCCGGAACCCAGCAGGTCGAGGCTGCAGTGGCCGGGAGTGGCCACTGCACTCCAGTCTGGGTGACAGAGTGAGACTCCAGCTCAAAAAAAAAAAAAAAACCACATATCTGATACATGGATTCCCTAGAAAACAGACCCTAAGGGAGAACTAACGCCAGAGACCTCATCAATACACACATCCAAAGAAAGGGTAGGGTAAATGAAAGAGGGATGGGTTAATCAAATCTAGCCCAATCCATTAGAGACTTGGAGACATTGCTAGATGTGCAATGATATGGAGAAAACTGTATTCACAGAACTCCTCTCAGGGAGAATATTCTCTGTACTTGGAAAGGAAGACTTTGCCTGAGCAATTGTGGGAGTGAATGAAGCCTCAAGCCATGTGCTTAAGAAATAATGGGTGACTTGCAGCCTTCCAAGAAGGCTTAGCCTGGTTAACCACAGCACTTTTGTTTTGCTGAGTGGGGTATACAAGTTTGGGGGAGAGCTGAACTGCTCAGGACAAGAGAGAAGGGGCTGGAACCACTCAATCTGTTCTATTTCTCCTCCACTAGGGGCCTCATCAGCCTGCCCTTGAGTGTGAGTACCAGTCACATTTCATCTTTGTATTGTTTTGTATATGAGGAGTCTCAGGAAAAGTCTAATTCCCTTTCTGAATTGTGGTGGTTCTGATTTGGTGCCTGATTCTCATACTTTCTATGGTTTGGGCTCAAGGCTGGTACCATGACCCACCTGCAGAGGGCCCTGGTAAACTCATCTTTGTCAGCCTGGAGCGGGAGAGATTATGGACCACTATATGGAACAACTTTCTAAGTATCAGAACTACTCAAAGAAAGAGTAGGCTGATTTATAGGTGGTGAGCTCCCTGTCACTGGAAAAGTTCAAGCAGAAGCTGGATAACTACCTGGCAGAGAAGTTGTAGAGAAAAGTCATCCTTGAAGTTCTTTCCCAGTCACGAATCTATGATTCTGTGCTCTTGAATGGCCTCTCCACCTAGGACAGGCTTCCCCTGCCGAAGCTTTGAGTGCCCTCATCGCTCTGAGCATCCATTTCCTTGGCAGAAAATACTGTGCCAAATGGCAGCAGATGTCTGCTTTCTCTCTGTTTTCCTGTGCATGTTTCCTCCCCAGTGGCAGGCAACACCTTCCTTGTTCTTTCTGCTCTAAACACAACTTGGGTTTAGTTTATTTTTAAAGAAAGCTTGTTATCCTCCAAGAAATAAATAAAGATGTTGTAAGTAAGCAGAAGACGCAGGAATCCAGGCTTCTGCAGCTCTCTCCCCAGGATTTCATTTCCTGGGGAAATGCCCAGTAAGGATCACTCTGACCTGTTCCCAAAGATGTAATAAACCACAGAGAGAACAAAACTTCTGTGCCTCTGCCCCGGTACCAAAGGCAGACCTACTGCTAAGGACAGAGGACTTCCTGGCAGAGGAAAGCCATAGTACAGCCCAGCTAACAATTGCACAGCTAACAACTCAGAAGAGAACCAGGAGCCTTCCACTACGGCCTACCACCATAAGGGATTTAGAAGATTCCAGAATGTGCGTAACTTCTCACATGTATTATCTCCTCCAAGTTTCTTGGTAGGGATTTGCAGTAAAATTCTTAACATGGAAATGCTCTACTTACTTGTTTTAAGGGACTAGAAAGTAAAGAAGCAGAAAGACAATGTCCCACTTGAAGGCCAAGGGATGGACAGACAGCTCAGAGACAAACGCTACAGAATGAACTCCAGAGCTCAAGACACAGATTCCTGGAAATACCAGTGAGAGGAATAAAATCACAGACACTTTTTTTTTTTGAGTTGAAGTCTCACTCTGTCTCCCAGGCTGGAGTGCAATGGCCCACTCACGGCCACCACAGCCTCAACCTGCTGGGCTCAGGCGATCCTCCCACCTCAGCCTTCCAAGTAGCTGGAACTACGGGCGCGCGCCACCACGTCCGGCTAATTTTTAGATTTATTGCAGGGACAATGTCTCACCAAGTTGCCCAGGTCTGTCTCGAACCCGTGGGCTCAGGAAATCCTCACGTCGGCCGCCCAAAATGCTGGAATTATAAGCGTGAGCCACTATGCCCGGCCCAGTCACAGACATTTTCTAGTGTACCCTCCAAGCCTTTCTTTTCTTTGAAGTGTCCCTGACACGTGTGGCCCTCAGGCAGCCATGTCTATACCCTGTAACTCCACCCCTGACCATAAGTGATCAGACCAGGGGAGAATACCTGACCAGGAAGGACCAAGCCATATGAACTGAGGGACAGGGCTGGGCATTTACCGTTGGGTCATGCTGACAGCAATACTCTTGGGCCAACCAGCCACAGCAGCAACAATATCACCTGGGAATGTGTTAGGCATGTACATTCTAAACATTTCTGTTCTCTTGGTGATTCTGACGCCACTGAAATTAAAAATGCTTTGCCCTAGGGGGAAGGAATTTCATGAACTCCTACTACTAAGTTCCTCCCTTAGCTAGGTTGTTCAACTGTTTCTTAGAATTCTGTGAGAAACCCGATTATATTTCCAATAAATCAAATACATCACTCCTAAAGCTACTTCAAATTGATTTCTATTACTTGAGACCAAGAGAACCTTAACTAATACAGCTGGTTGAGCCTGAGATAACAGAAGTAGACTGTCCCATACCCCAAGGCACCACCACCTCCCTGCTGCCATGCTGGCTCCCAAGGAAGGTGGTCCACAACCTGCCCACCTCCTGCTCCCCTGGCAGGAATCACCTTAATCTCCCCTCTCACCCCTTTCCCACCTACAGTTCTTTGGATTTGCCTTTTTATGAACTTGTTTTTTCAGCTCACTATTTTAATTGACAAATGATCATTTGAATTGTATATTTATGAGATACAATATGATGTTTTGAGATATATATATATATATATAAATCATCAAATCCGGCTAATTAACATATCCATCCCCTGACATATGTATCATTTATTTGAGGTGAGAACATTTAAAATCCATTTTTTCAGCAATTTTGAAATATAAAATACATTATTATTACCTATAGTCACCATGCTGTGTAATAGATCACTGAACTTATTCCTCTCACCTAACTGAAAAGCCCTATGACCAATATTTTTTCTCTCCCCATCCTTCATTTACCATCTCAACTAGAACCATCTCAACTGACATGTTGCCATAATATCTTGATTTTTCCTCCTTTAGTCAGTGCTCTAAGGCTCCTCCCACACTGCCCCTCTTTTCTTCAAAGTAGAGGTATCACCCACTTGTTCCCAGGGGTGCATTGCTCCTCCACTTCCTCTGAGGGAGCAAAAAAAGATTATGACAGCAGCGCCCAGGATCACACAATTAGCAAGGGGCACATTCAGACACCAACCAAGTCAGCCTGACCCCAAAATTCATATTCATTCCACTGTATCACTGTTTTTCATCTGCCAAATGCCTCCTTAATTCCTACCTACCCCTGAATGAGGAGGGAACAGCTGGCAGAACTGAGAGCCTCACCGTTGCCCCACCCAAACTGAGTAGTCATGCATTACTTAACAATGGGGATATAGTCTGAGAAATATGTCCTTAGGCGGTTTTGTTGTTGTGGGAACATCATGGAGTGTACTTATATACACAAACCTAAAGGGTACAGTTTACTACACACCTAGGCTATGTGGTATGGCCTATTGCTCCTGGGCTACAAATTTGTACATGTTACTGTACTGAATACTGTAGGCAACTATAACACATTAGCAAGTATTTGTGTATCTAAACATTCTAGACATATCCAAACAGAAAAGTTACAATAAAAAGGACGGTATTATGATCTCATGGGACCACTGTTGTATATGTGGCCTGTCATTGACCAAAACGATATTATGTGGCTTATGATTATATTGAGCTCTACAAAGCAACAAATGTTACCCTTCATTTTATAACCCTTTTTGGTAGATGTATGTGTGTGTACATGTGTGTATATGTACATGCATAGATGTGTGTGTTAACAAGTTCGGTCAGGCTCGGTGGCTCAGCCTGTAATCCCAGCACTTTGGAAAGCGAGGCTAGAGTATTTCCTGAGCCTGGGGGTTCAAGACCAACCTGGGCAACTTGGTGAGACCTCGTCTCTAAAATAAACCACAAAAACTAGCCAGGTATAGTGCGTCTGTAGTTCCAGCTACTTGGAAAGTTGAGACAGAAGGATCGCCTCTGCGATAAAGAGTGAGACTCCAACTCAAATAAATAAATAAATAAGTTCAGTTCCAAACAGGTGTGTGTAGACTGTTTCCGAGTCCAAAGAACCTCGTGAAGGTTAAACTTGTAATCCCTGGGCCCATTTCCACCAAATAGAAGATTGAGCTGAAGCTTCACATAATCTGTTTTGCTCTGATACGTTTTGGTGGGTTTTTTTTTTCTCCCAAACAACCCTAGTTCTCCCACTTTGAAAAACTGTTAAGGCAAGCAAACTCCCTCCTTCAAGCTCTCTACAGAAATTCTCAGTGGTGACAGTATCAACATCACTTTGACCTTGTATAGACTTTGGGAGTCCCGAGCCTATGGAACTGTGGCATCATTCATGGTTGGCAACAAGCAGCAGCTCTTTCACCATGGCCTTCAAGTTCCCAAACAGACTCCCATCCCACCGTATCCTCTCCTGAACTCACATCAGGCTAGTGAGCCCCCGCTGATACTTCTCCTCTCTAGCCACACACACTCAAAACTTTTTCTACATCTTTTTATTTTTGCCAACTGCTTCTCATCATGTTTTGCTGATTATTGTCAATAGCATGGACGCATTTTTTACATGTTGCCTGATTTACTCTTGGTCCTTTACAATCACACCACTGTAAAAAAAAAAATTTTATCCCGTTTTCACTTGCAACATCCATTTTCTCACCACTTTCAATTTTCAAAATTATTATTCCACTTTGGTTTCCATCGTAACCATATGTCTCTTCTAACCAGCGTTTTCAATAAGCTCACTTGCCACTTCTTCACTTATTGGTCATGATGATAACAACGTTTGTAAAATACCTCCAGTCTAAGTACAAACAGCGCAAACACACCCTAACAAATCAAGAGACAACCAAGCACAACTGTTACTGCCATCTGTTGGTAGCAGGAAGAGGTGAAGTGCTTTTATTATGGAGCAGAAGTGAACGAACTTTATGTATTTGTAAATAAAGTTTTATTGAAACACAGTCATGTGTATTCATCTAGGAATTGCATATGTCAGCTTTTGAGCTACAGGGCCAGAGTTGAGTCCTGGTGTCAGAAAATGTATGGGCCTAAAATATTTATGATCTGGCCCTTTACAGAAAGGGTTTGCCAACCCTTGCTCTGGAGTATTTGTGAAAATTAATTTGAATTTCGCAAGCAGAGAAATATACAGCTTGAGTCCATACAACTCAGATAGATGACCCTTGCGATGTTCATTTGCATGAGAGCTGAGAGCCTTTTAAGAGAATCCATCCTAACTAAGAAAGAGGTCAAACTCAAATAACCTAACCCAGTCAGGAAATTTAATCAATGAAAGAAAATGTCTCATTGCTATCTAGTGGCTGTAACTCCAACTCAACCACAGCTATTTCCATGGATGCATGTTTGGATCTTGGAGGAGAGAGACCTTACCTCAGTCAGCTGTGACCTCAATAATGCCGTATAACAAGCCAGACCAAAACTCAGTGATACACAGCAATCAGCATTGACTCCTCACCCTAACATCTGCAGGCTAGGGAGTGCTCTGCCTCAAGCCTCACCTCTACTATGCCAGGATCGGTCCCCAGGTCTCTCCATCCTCTGGGACCTGAGAGCTTTTCAAGAGAATCCATCCTAACTAAAAAAGAGGTCAAACTCTGGGACAGTGGTCTAAGCAGGCGGGCACATTCTTCTCCTGTCAGTGGCCAAAACCCAAGAAGGCAAATCCAAATGCACAAGCATATTTAAGCTTTCACTTACCTTACATCTGCTAATGACTCGTTAGCCAAAGCAAGTCACATGGCCAAGCCCAGCATTAACGGTTGGGAAATAAACTCCTCTTCTAAATGTTTGGGAGGGAAAATGAATGTTTGTGCTGAACCATAACATACCTAAGTAAAGACTGGAGGTCTTGTGTCATCAACTCTACAGAACTTTGGGATATCTTCAAGACAGTGTAGCCCAAGAAGAGAGAAGCATTCTCCCTTTCTCTCTACCTACATCACAGAACACTCTTCAGCTTTGGTGCTCTGAACTGTGTTCCTTCAGAGACGGCAGCAGTTTAACAGAGCCCAGTGAAGCAACAGTGGGCGATGGTGGTGACTGGTGGACAATTCTGAGCCTGGCAGACCAGCAGCAGAGCTCAAAAAGTTGCCCAAGAGTGCAGAGGGAGAGGCTACAGTGCTCAGCAGAGCGGCAACATTGCCCAAAGTTTTCAGGACCTGCAGAGTAATGGCATCTGCAGGATCTGCCATGCCCAATGGAGCAGCAGCACCCCCTAGAGGGGAACATGGTGCTCAGTGAAACATCAGCATACTTGTCCAGACATCCTGGGGTTGCTTCAGAAACCAAGAACAAGGAATTTTTCACAGGGAGCTGAGTCTGGTATACAAGGCCGAGAAATTTGAGTCATGTTACTTACAATTGTATTAATACCCACAGACTGGTAGATTCCGGTGGTTTTTTTTTTTTTTTTTTTGAGTCAGGTCTCACACTGGCACCCAGGTTGGAGTGCACTATCAACACCCAGGCTGGAGGGCAGTAGCACCGTCTTGGCTCACCACAACTTTGACTTCTTGGGCTCAGGCAATCTTCCCACCTCAGCCTGTCAAGTAACTGGCATTCCAGGCATGCGCTACCATGCCCGGCTAATTTTTTTTTTTTTAGAGACAAGGTCTCGCCTAGGCTGGTCTTGAACTCCTGAGCTCAAGCAATCTTCCCACCTTGGCCTCCCAAAGTGTTGGGATTATAGGCGTGAGCCACTTCACTCAGCTAGGGAAATTTATACTATACAAACTGAGCTATCTAACCCTGAATCCCAGACCCTAGAGCTGAGAACAGGTTCCCTTACATATACATACACACACAGCACAAATGCCCTTAGATTACACCCATCAGAAAGAAGCAGGAACCTTGGCTTCCTCTAGCATTCCCGTCCTGCCTTTCATAGACTCATCAAACATAGATTTCCACCTGTTCTAACCAAGACAGACCAGTGAACTGTAACAAATCCTGCAAACGGGGGCAGAGCAGCCTCAATTCTGGAGTCTCTGAAGAAAGGCGTAGGAACAGCCTCCTTATGGAGAAACTCCTCCCTGCTCTCCATCTGTCCAGCCCCACCAGGCCCAGTAGCTGGTGATCATTAAGCAGTAAGTGCAGCCCTAACTTGGCTAATGGCAGGCTTAAGTACTCATTACCCAAAAAAATCCCTGGGGTTGGCTCACTCACTGTATTGAGTGATCCTGCAGCCCCATAGAGCTGCTCCTCCTAATGAGAAGATCGACTGAATGCTGAATTTGAGCCCAGGAAATGGCTGGGGAGAGGAGGGAAGGCCTGCCAAGGCCCTCACAGCCCTCCTCTTGCTGTTCCCCTGTGGCTCCAGTTGCACAGGCCGCCCCGAAGAGGTTGAATGGTGAAGGTGACGTTGATAGTTACTAGTTGAGGCCTCTAGACCAGCCTTGACGTTCACCTCCGCTCTGTCTCAGTCACCATTCCCATGACAACAGCCTGGAGCTCCGTGCTCACCCGGAACTGCCCAGCCTCAAAAACCCATTCTGCTCCTGATCACCCTCCCTCCAGCTCTCCCACCTGCCTCCCACCACCCCTGCCTTTTCTTCCACATTCTCCATCCCAGTAATAACCACACATTTCTCCCAAGTTTTCAAGCCAGAAACCTAGGAATACCTTCCTCTCTTTTGCATCTATCACCAAGTCTTACTGATTTTTTCTAACTGTCTCTTAAATCTGCCTGTCTCTCTCCATCTTTCTCATTCAACTTCCACCATCTCTCTCTAGGATTTCTTTGGTAGACCTCAATGACAGGAACCCGGCTATATACATCTTTGTCTCAGATGTTGCATCCGGGCCTTGAACAAGATAAGAAATCAGGAAATTCTTATTAAACAAATGGGCTGAAAGGTATTCATGACATTGTTATCAGATTGTCCCCACTCTCAGTACCAGTTGTGTGAACGTGGACTGGTTCCTTTTCTACTCTGGGTCTCTGTTTCCCACCTGCTAAACAGAGAATTCAATCTCAGGTAGAATTGTTGTAGAGATGGAAGGAAATACTACTAAAGAAATAAGTTCTGCTAATAATAATATGGAAAACAATGACCTAAGCCAAGCAGAGTTTTTCTTTCTTCTCTGATAAGAAAAAAAGTCTCTGGAAGATGCTGTTGCTATGTTGGCCTAAAGGCTCAGAGACATCTAAGCCAAGACTTCTGCCATATTCCTGGCCTTCAGATTGATTCATGGTTACAAAATGGCAGCTGTACTGCCAACATCAGTCCACATTCCAAGTAAAAAGAAGGGGAAGTGCCAAGGGCAAAAACTAAAGGGGTTTCCGCCAACTGAACTGACCACTTTTAAAGAGCTCCCTATACTTCCAATTTGGCTAAAAAATAAAGCTTTGGACCAGACAGTAAACATCGGCTTTAATGATTATCTCAGTCAGGGTTCTTGGTTTTAGGCATTGGAAACAACTCCAGATATATTAATTAAAAAAAATGATTTCTTAGAATGATATTGGAGGCTCACAAAATTATAAGGAGGCAGTGGGGTTCCGAGTTGAAAAGTAAGCAAGAACCAAAGTCTCCCCCAAGGACCAAAGTACAAGAAATGATCTGGTTGGGCTACTATGGCCGCTATAGAAGGATACTACACACTAACCACAACTGCTTCTGCCACTGGGCACTACCATGGCTACCACAGATGAATTCCCAACCATGTGTCTTTTTTTGCATAATTTGCTCCAGATTGAAAGTCCTGGGCAGTGCAACCAGTTGGCCAAGCTCAATGTATCAGTCAGGCTCCTGGCAGGAGTTGGGTGATTTGAGAGTAGTTTAATAAATGGGCCATTTACAAAGGTGAGAAGAGGGAGACCACAGGAACGATTTCACACTCTGAGGTTGTAATAACAAGGTACCATGATAGTCCCCAAGACTTGAGGAGACAAGGGATGAAGTAGTTCTGGAACCCAGAAAGATAGTCTTACAGAGAGAGAGAGGGCCATTTACAGGAGCTGTGAGCTTTGGTGGAGGGACACAGTCAGTTAGTCCACAGCAATCCAGTAGGGAGTGACCTAGAAAAATAAATACTCCTTCCCTCTTATGATCTACAACACTTCCCACTGACCACACCCAACTGAAACTCAAAGGGCAACCAGATCACTGATCTAATGGATAAAGGTGGGGATACAAAGCAGAATGGAGAGGAGGAGAAAGGATGGGAAGAAGCTACTGAAAGATATCTAGCACAAGCCAACCTTTGTATCTCTTAGCATTCACTTTCGTCATTCTCATTCTGGGTAAATAGTTCATGTCTTCAATACGGAGAACACACAAAAGTCCATCTCCTCTGTGTGATGTCAACTCAGTCAAGCTCTGTAGTGAGACCTAAATATTTAACTACCACTAATATTCTTCATTTAAGGTAGTAGGGGAGAAGGAAGAAGAGAAAATAAACTGACAGAAAGCTTAGCTGCTACTGTCCAAACTTTTACAGTGGGGCATGAGGCCTAAGTTGGTAACCACAGTAGCCCTCTTTCACCACTCAATCCATGTTCCTGTTGGTCTCTAGAAATGCCTTGGCTGGATGGGATTTGTTGCCTGGTGAAGTGACCCAATCCTTCATTCCTATGAGATCTTAGCACTTCGTGGTCTTGTCTTTATTGGTTGCCAATTTTCCATTGGTCAGGACTATTGCATGAGGGAGTACTAAGAGATGTCTCAGTGATCCTGTGATTCCAAATTTTTCTTGTCCTCACTGTGTGGCAGCAAACCAATTTCTCCTAGTGGGAAGGATCAACCACTCTGGCCAACACGGAGTTGTCCTCTCCAGCCTGGTGGTTCAACTGTACAAGGATTCCAGAATAGCCAGGTGACTGTCTTAGCTTCTAATTCCCAGTGAAGTCCCATGGTCAAAGAGACATCAAGAAAAAAAAGGAAAAAAAGAAAGAGAAACATTCAGGTAAGCTACTGGGTCTTAAAGTGAAATAACTACTTCTACCCACTGCCTTGGGAAACAGATCCATTCATTCTGGCTACAGGACAGGCAGCACCAAACATTGGCTACTGATTTAAGTCATATGCCACACCCTGTGGAACCAGACACCCCCTTCACAGATGCTATTCCCCAGATGGTGTTGTAACTACACTTTCAGCAGGCCTCTCCTCCACATTATCAAGACAGCTGCTTCTGGATGATGGGGCACATGGTAAGAACAGTGAATTTCAGGGACTTGAGTTCACTGTCTATAACTTCTTTGCCTTAAAAAGTATGCCCTCGTCGGCAGTATTTTTGTGTGGAATGCCAAGGAGGACAGATTTTTTTTTTAATTCTATAAATCCATAAATGACAGTTCTGGAAGAAGTACTTTGGGCAGGAACAGAAAATCTATATTTAATGTATGAACTACTCAGCCACGCCCAAAAAATATACCATGGGAGGGCTTTATTTTCACCAAAGTATTAGGAAATGCATGAGCAATAGAGCATCAGAATTCATGGAAGTCATTGGATTTATCATCTATCCCCTTTTCCAGAAGCAGCTGGCCTGATAGGAAGGTGAGCATCTCTACTTGTGAGAGCCTGAACACACCTTATCTCTGATGGTGTGGCACCATCCAGCTTCAACAACACTGGGACCCCATTATTCCCACTGAGATCAAGGATCCATCTCCAGCTTCCAGATGAGTCACTTCAGAGCTCTTCAAAGACTTTGGTGTCTCTTGGTGAAAGCAGTATGCTTGAAGCCCTCCTGGCAGGGGAGGCTAAGCAGGTGGCATGTAGATGATCTATTCCTTCCCGTTTCCCTGAGCCTTCAGACACCTTCCTCTGCAGTGGTAGCTCACAGCTGGGGGCAATTGTGCCCCCCATGGGACATTTTGCAATGTCCGGAGACAATTCTAGTTGTCACAACCTGGGGTTGCTACTAGAATTGAGTAGGTAGAGCCCAGGGATGCTGTTAAACATTTGACAGCCTCCACAGCAAAGAAGGGGCCTAAAATGTCGACAGTGTCAAGGTTGAGATACTCTGCTCTACAGTAGGCCAGGGAAGTTCTAGTTCTTAGATCTTATTAACAGTAAGCCATTGGGTCCAGGTTTCTCTTAGCTAACCTCACACACCAGTAATTCTCAAAGTGTGAGTCCTGGACAAGCAGTACCAGCATCACCTGTGGACTTATCAGAAATGCAGGTTCTCAGGTCTTCCCCCATTCATGCTGAATCAGAAACTGTGGGAGGTGAGGCCTGTCATCTGTGGCTTAAAAAGCCCTCCAGGTAATTCGGATCCTAAAGTTTGGGAACCACTCTAAAAGTCCAGAGATTGGCAAACTGTTTCCATAAAGGGCCACGTAGTAAGCTTCTGTCGCAACTACTCAGAGGTCTTTGGCCTCCTCAGTTCTGTGGTGCAAAAACAGCTGTTGACAATGCATGCCCAAATAAGGTAGCTGTGCTCCAATAAAACTTCATTTATAGACACTGACATCTGAATTTCATGTAATTTTCACATATCACAAAATATTATTCTTCTTTTGTTTTTTTCCAACTATTTAAAAATGTGAAAGTCACTCTCAGCTCCAGGACCACACAAAAGCACACAGTGGGCTGGATGTAACCATGGGTGCAGTTTGCCCAGTCCTGACTCTGAGCACCACTCCCAAATACTCAAGAAGACATTTTCAATACTGGATCCCAGGGGCACACACCCATGAGGATGAATTTGGCTTGAAAAAACTGCACAGACCGTATTCTCCTCCCTCCTTCTTATCTCCTGCCAGTGATCTTCACTGGCTGAACTGCCCCATGGAGCAAAGGTGGGAGTAGATCTAGTTGAAGATATCCATCACACTCAAGTCAGGGCTGAAGGAGGGAGATCTTGGTCCTTCACCTCCCTAGCGGGAGCACTAACTTAAAAAAGCAGGGGATGATGTGTTGCAAAAATTAAAAATGTCAAATGTCTGCCACAATGGTATATTTTCATCACCGTTCGTTGTATGAGTGTCATGTTGGTGCAACCCAAAGTTCACACAGGCAGGATATACAAATGTTCACTGCCACCACAGAGCCCCTGCCTATTCTACCATGCACTCAGGGAGGTTTCACTGATGCTTTCTACCTGCAGAATGCTCAGGTCATCAGCACCACTGGCCTGGGTGACTTCAAATGAAGTCATCAAGCACGAATGTACTACCTGAGGGGCAGGGCAGAGTTTGGCACAAGTCTTAACACCACCAACTCCCCCTTGTGAACTGGCCATCATGCCATTTTCCGAGAGCACTCATCAAAGCCACGGTCAGGAACTCATGATACCCTAGGAGGATCCCTGGCAGCACAGTTCACTTGGCGTGTTCACCAATTCTCCAGGTCATTGTTAGGCCAAGGCCAACATCAGCTGCAAATGCCTTTGTGTACACACATACCTCACATTCAGCACACACACCCTCCGCACGCCTCACCCTCATCATGCCTACAACCGTCAGACAGGCTCCCCAGACAGCGTACCATCAGCAATTCCGCACAGAAGCTCATACACAAATACACAGACACATGTATCTTTCTTGAAAATAGAACTGTGCTTTGAGATATCCACTGAGAAAGTCCAGAGATCCTGTGTGGGAGGCAGGTCAGGGACTCGGCGAGGGGAGGAATCTTGAAACCAGACATAAATGGAGTAGAGGCAGGCAGGTTTGCCCTAAAGTTTTCTGCCTCTCACATGGCTGCTGACATCTCAGAAGTTAGGAAGTGGAAAAGCGAGCATCTCACACTATCCACTTAGTGGAGAGGCTACCTGGAACTGAGTTCTTCAGAAAGGAAAAAGAGACAGAAAGGGGTAGGGAGTCATTTGTCCTGAGAGATAAACTAAGAAGGATCTCTCTGTAATAAAGACAGCCCAGACCCTAAGAGATGCCCAGATCTGGGTTCCAACTACACTAATTAGCTGTGTGACCTTGGGCAAGTTACCTCATCTCTCTGAGCCCCGGTTTCCCAGTTTTATAATCGGCTTACTGTGACACTTCAATAAAGTAACTTATAGGCAGTACCTGGCACCATGTTTAGCATAGAATTGGCATTCAACAAATGCCATTTCTCTTTTCTTCCTCCTCCCTGTGAAGACGAGTAAGGAATACGAAATCCCCAGGAAACATTGAGTCTCATCTGCCATGATCAGGCACCAAGTCCCAGACAACCTATCATAATTTCATTTCTATTCCTGAGAAAATTCATCCCTCAATATTGGATATGACTTTGCCTCTGGTATTTTGAGTCTCTGTCTAATTGTTGGCTCCCGTGCTGGAATCTGGTTATCTGCCTGTGTCTTCCCCTATGAGCCCTTTTTGCTGACCCTGCTTCCTGGCTCAACTCCATTCTACCTTTTTCCATTTTTTTCTCTCTGTTTATTCCTCCCCCACCCCAACACACACCACACACACACACACACACACACACACACTTCTTCCCTCTTTTCCTCCTCCCTTCCTTGTCGCCTTTCTACCTCTTTCCTGTTCACAAAAGTTTTAACAAATCTACCACGTGTCCAATACTGTGCTAGGCTTATAGCCTTACAGGCAGCCCCAGAAACAAGACAAATGTGGTCCCTGATCTCAAGAGCCTTCATTCAGATAGAAGAGACAGAACATGAACAAATATATAACCAGATTTTTAAATGGAAGCGTTAGCCAGGGCACCCAAAGACAATAGCTCTCATAATTCAAAGGTGATACTAGACCATATGCATAATTTGCAAAGGAGTTTGTCAAAATCAGTTTTACATCAAGCACACATACAGGTCAAAAGTTGGATTTGGGCAAAATATTTTTAGCAAAGACTGTCTTGGAGTTAGCTGTGCTGTGATGCTCACCCCTACCCAGAGGGGAAGAGTGGGAAGCCAGGGAGGCCATAGGAAGCACTACTATGGAAGAACCAGGTGTTTGGTTCTTCTTTACTTCTGGGCTCTGAGAGATTGTACCTCATTGACCCTCCTCCACCCCTGCTCCCCCCACCTTGAAATTAGGGGTGACACATATTTGCTTTGATCAATGAAATGGGCCACTTACAGACAGAAGTATTTCATCACAGGATCAGCCCTGCAGCCCCCTCTTGCCTTGCTGTAGCAAATGTAAAAGCATTTTTATTATTTAGCTGTATTAAAGTTATTTAACCCATTGATACGTATAACAAGTCTGGAAAATGGAAAATATCAACAATATCTGAATGAACATCTAGCAGTTAGCTAAGAATTATTTTCTCATATAAAGCAAAAGTTGAGTTCACTAAAAAAATAACTTTTTTTTTTCCTCATGCAACAGTTTTTTAATTGTGGTTAAATATACAAACATAAAAGTTACCATTTTGATCATGGGTAAGTATAGTGGCATTCAGTGCATTCCCATTGTTATGCAAACAACACCGCCATCCACCTCCAAAACTCTTTTACAGAGCATTTTTGATATGCAAGTGCCATGGATCAAAGCAGCCCGGAGCACTGAGTCAACACTTGGAGGACAACTGCCCTTAAGGGGACTGAGAGCAAGAATGAACTTGCGTGGCATTAAGCCACCTTGGCTGAGGGGTGTGTGGCAGCTCAGCATAACCTAGCCTCGTCTGAGGAGTGCTCAGGTGCTACCTCCTAAACCCAAATCAAGAGACTGTGGCTTTGAGAGACCACTTGGAAAACATAATATGGGAACCCTGTAGTTTCACTTGAGAAATCCAAATGTCAAGAGTCTGGCTGCTGCAGCCTGTGGAGCAGAGCTGGGGGAAGTAAATTTGGGAAGTAACTTACTTCCAGAGTTTTCCAGGGCAAAGGAATGACAAGAGTTTCCCATGAATCTGATGTAAGTCGAGGGCATGAGAGAGCCAGGGTGGAGGTTTCAGATCCTACCAAGGAGGCCCTGTGGAAGAGCAAACAGACCTCAGCAAGGGGAAGGCAGAGACACTGCTGCATTCCCAGGCAAACAGCCAAAATAGAGATGCCTGTGCTCTACACCAGAGACTGCAGGTGAGAGATTCCCAATGACAAGATGGGCTTCTCTGAGGTCCCACAAAAGCACCATGAGAGGAAGAATTCACTTTAAATATCTGCCAAGGCCAAAGAGTGCTAAAGCTGTTCACCACCACAAGAACAGTCAAGTGAAGACCTCCCTCGCCGCCATCGAGACCAGGAAATATCCTGAACATGGCTGGCAAGATGGGCGAGGAGCAGAAATTCTGGATGAAAGAAGAAAGGGAGAAAATGTCAGCCATACATCTTCTTTCCCCTGCAGCTTCTGGCCTGCAACAGGCCTGAGGGGAGAGGGGAGAAGTCTCCCCCTTAAGGCAAGACTGTGGGGCAGCCTATCTTAATTACTCAATTAGAAATAGTTGAAACTTAAAGTATCTATAGGACTCTTTATTACACAATAACAACCATAGGTGTCAAGAGCCCAGCTGTTTTCATCCAGAGGCAGGAGAAGAACTAGCCCCACAGAATGTATTTAAACTGGAACCATGGAAAACAAAAATAAAGTTGCTTTATGATTAAGTCTCACAAGACATGCTTATTCAACATAATGGTACAAGCAAATCTACAAATGTTTTCTGAGATCAGCAAAGTCACGTAAAAGCTTTGACAGGGGTGTTATAGCTAAAGAAATTATTTGTGGATCAAAAAGGGAAGCAGTCAGGCACAGAACAAGAACACATATTTAGAAAACCACTGGAATGTCCTTCCCATCTTTGAAGATTCAGGTCACTGTGCTCCAAGCCTTGACCCCTTCAGTTTCCAGTGGTATGTCTGTGGCAAAGGTAGAGCCTCATTCTTTAGGATGGCTTGATTGCTCTTCAGCCTTCAAATTGTGTAATTAAATCCTATTGTTCTAATTCCACTTGTGCCAGAAGTAATGGAAATGGCCAATTGGCTTTCAATATCCACTCCCACCTCCTTCTTCGGGGCATTCCGATACTGGATAGGCTAGAAAGGTTTTATTTTTTTAAACTACATTTCCCAGAATCCCTTGCAGATTGAATGATTGAGTTCTGGTTAAGAAATAGATTTCACCATTCAAACCCACTCAAGTGAGATTTTTCAAGTGTAAGTACGACAGAAGCTCCTTTCCTGCTGACAAACATGAGGGTAGAGAGGCCAGCCGGCTTTTGTCAGACCCCATGTTTTAGTATCCAGGCAATTGTGGTGGTGGCAGGAGCAGATTCCTGATCTCTGGATCACAGCTGTAGCTTTGTAGGCTTAACCTCAATGATTTCAGGTTCAATCCCCTTATCTCCCACTATCCAGATTATGTCAAAAGTAACAGCTCTCCTGAGGTATTCTTTCTACTAGAAATCATTCCTGGACCCCCAGCTTAGAGTCTCTCCTCCAACAATTTTGATCCACCAATTTTGGAAGCATCTAATTCCTCATAATAAATAAATCTCTTTCTTCTTCAAATATCCAGAATGTCTGTTTCCAGCATTCAGCCCTGACTGACGCATGAAAGCACCTTCTGATTGTAATTTAACTATTCATTTGGCATGGCCACAAAGAGAAAACACTCTGTGGTCAGAAGACGTGAGTAGCCATTCCCCCAAGTGGTAATATTTCTCATGGAAGTCTGATGTTGCACATCAGACTCTTACGAAGTTCACTGGCATAAGTTCATTGGCATTCATACCTGAATCTGAGCAATTCTGGGGCATGGACCAAACTCTGTTTCTCTATATAAGCACAGACTAAAGCCTGGGCATGGATGAATTCACCAAGGAAAATGCCATCTTGTAAGGCCTTGGGGGAAACAGGTCACCTGGCTTTCTCTGGTAGCACCTCAACTTTGCACACACTTCAACATTCAAACACCCCATAAGTCCTTGGCCCTTCCATGTCTCCATATGGCCACTCCTGGCAAGACCAGCCCAGCCAGGCTCTACGGTTCTCATAGTAGATCTGGATAACTTGACCGTGTCTTCCATCTCCGGTCTTCCTCCTGCTACTTCCTGCCTGGTCCCTCCTATGACAAACTCATCACACAGCGGGATGGCTCAATTAGCTGCTCATCAGGAAACACTGCCATTTTGGCTAGAGAAGCTCAGTCTTGAGGCATTTCCACCCAGGCAAAATGCACCCAAGAAACAAAGCAGGTTGTGCTTCCCTTAACCACAGCAGGGAGTCATGCATCAAAGTCAGTGCGTTGGCAGGGATGGCAGGCTCGACAATTTTCCCTTAACCCTTCCTTTGCCATCTGTTCCATTTGAGCTCCCTGAACAATAGATGCTTTTGAAAGCAGAAACTGTGTCTCCTTGTCTTTACATTCACAACACCCAGCTCCCGACTATGCAGAGAAGATGCTTAGTGATGGTTTGTTGAACAAATGATGCTCTAGTTTTTGCACTCTTTCTTGCCCCTCTCTCCTTACAACACACAGGGTAGCTTTCATTTCACATTCTCCCTCACCCTCTGCCTTGGCATATTATTCTATAAATACATTACACATGTCCACCTTTGAGTCACCACCTAGAACTTCGCTTTTTCCACAAAATATCCCTGACTCCTTAGACTAGTTTCTCCCACCAGACATTATTATAGCTCCCTGTACTTCCTCCCTCATGGCATCCGTCACCCCAGCATGCAACTATTTGTCCAAGTGTCTGTCTTCCTCTATAAGGTAAGTGGCAACAAGGTAGCGGACCACATGCTCTGTAATTATTTGTCGAATGAATGAATAAGTGAATGAATGAATTTCTCTGTGAAACACATGTAGTAAGAGTTAGGATCTTTCTCCCAAGAGCTCTCAGTATGATTCTCTAACCACAGCACATTGAAGGGAGCCCCAATCTACATGTTTGCCCTTCTAAAAAATAGCCCACCTTGTTCCTCACCTGCCCTGGGTTTGTCATGCTTAACCCACCCACCAGGACTCACCAGTCTCTTAAGGATTGGTATGTGTGTTTTCTTATGCTGTGTTTACTACAGCACTTTGCTTTTTCCTTTTTTCTATTTGCCTTTTATTGTGCCACTTTTATCCCATTTTGTTCCTTTCTATTATATTTCCTCCTGTTTTCTTTATTCCTATTTAAAAGCAAGTTTCATTGTAAGAAGGCATAGCTCTAAGCAGCTGATTTGTCCTAAACCAGGAACCTTAAATGTCACCCCCATCCTCTCCCATTCCTTTCTACCTGCTGATACTACAGAGAAATTCCCTGTGTCCAAAAGAGACCTTCTGGTCCAGCCCTGGGAGAATCCCTGGAGTGTAAAGACTGCAAAATATTTCCCACTAAAAGTCACTGCATCTGCTCACAAAGGAGAGCAAAAGGCCAGAATTCTCTGGCCCCAGAGAGCAAATAAGTTCAGCCTCCAAATACAACCCTATCGCCTATGTATTCATTTGTGCTTCCCCAGAGCCAGACTCAGGAGCCTTCATCTCTAAAGCATTAGAAAATGTGTGAAAAGTGAATAAATTAACAAAGGATGAATGAATGAATGAACAAATTACCAAGAGAGTGCATGGATGGATGAATGGCTGGATGGTTCACGAATGAACCAATGAACAACTGAATAAATAAGAGAAAAGAATGAATCAGTGAATGAACCAAGGAGTAAATAAGTAGATGATAAATAGAGAGATGGATATGATGAGCAGAGGGATGGATGAGTGAATGAATGAATGAGTGAGAGAGTGCATTAACAAATCAGTGGATGAGTGATTGAATGAGTGAACAGATGAACAAATAAATTTGTGAATTAATAAATGAGTTTTAGTGAGCTCTATAACTCATGCATAAACCAGGCATGTTCTTGAGACTGGAAAATGGAACTCGATACTAAAAATACAATAAAGTAATAAAAAAAATTCTGCAATAATACAGAGCTCATTGATCAGTGCCCCAGGATCAATATTCTTCTGGACTAGTCTTCAGCTTGGCTTCTCAGCCACACCCATTGACTGTCACTGGTGCTGTGAACATTCTGAAAAAGACAGACTAAGAGACAGCGTGTGGGTATTGAGAGTTTGTCAGAATAGGTCAGTGGTTCTTTTCCCTAACTGTGCTTTAAAATTATCCGGGGAGTTTTTTAAAAGTAATTCTGATTCACCTGGATTGGAGGCAGAAGGCGGGGAGACAGGAGGCAAAAGGAAGTAGACACTGCATTCTTTGTTTTTCAAAGGCTCCCTCAAACTTTAATGTGCAGCCAGGGGTTGAGAACCACTGAATCCATGGTGAATGGCATTCTGATGTGGGAACTTGGACACAATCATTTAGATTCCAATGACATCCTCAGGTGCCCAAACAAAAAATTAGCCTTTCTGCTGTTCCTTCAACCAAATAACATGTGAAACTGACACTTCTCCCACAAGATTTTTTTCACTGGCTACCCTACCCACACCTTCTAGATGGGACAGCCTCAACCTTCCCTTGCCCCACACTCTTGGCTGATTTCTACAGGGTAGACAGTTACCCCAGGGCCAGAGTTCCAGCTTCAAGGTTAAATGGGTTAAGGCTCGGGACTGAAGCACAATTCCGAGAAGGAGGGAGACACATGGGGGGGGAGGCTCAAAGATGTCTAGAATACACAGTTCTTGGTCATTAATTTTGTTTTAACATCTTGATATAGCCCCTCTGATCCAGCAGCATCAAAATGGTCAGCATAAAATGTCTTTTCTGTCAAATGTCTCACTGAGTAGTCTGATGGCTAGATGAGCTTTTGCTATACAAGGAAACAATAAGATCCGTAGAGATCACCTGGCCAAAGGACAGGCAGGAAATCTGGTGGAAAACAAGCCAATCACTTGGAAAACAAACATGGCATTCTTGGTGCCTGAGAACCAGCAATCTGGGGAGGTGCTTCTCTGCTTCACTGGAAGGACTTAAGCTTGGGCCACCAACAGTTTCAACAGTTTGTATTTTCTGCTTCTTTCCGTCTGCATTGCCTTCATTTTCAGGAAAGTTACTGTTGGAAATCCATTCTGCTATCTTCACTGAAGAAGAGATAAAAGGAAAGGTCTGGAGGAAAGTGAGAACAGAGAAAACCACTAGGTCTCTTGGCGCAAAGAATAGGTGATGTAGGATCAGGGTGGAGCACAGGGAATTGCTCACCTATTCCCAGGTACTTGTTTCAGGGAGGATGAAGGAACAAAGAGGGGAGGAATCTTGAAACTTGCAGGAGGTAAATTCAGGTTCAATAAAAGGAAGTGCTCCTTCACACAGCAGGGAATGAATTTATAGAACTCATCCTTCCAAGAGGAGATGCAGCTGAAAATATAAATAGGATCTCCAAACTTGCAGATATATGTTGGGTTATTGAAAGATGGTGACATCAAGTTGACAAACAGAAAAACAATCCTATTCTCCCCTAATTTTCTCTTGATGCCCTAGATTAAAACAAAATCCTGGACTGTAGTCACCAAGGAGATGACCCAACGTGATGACCCAGTGGTTTCATGTTTGATCTGGAGTCAACAAATGCCTAGGAAACTAACTTCCTTTTTGCTTCTTTCCTAGTAAGTGCTAGTGACAGTTTCCATCTGTTAAACACCTTCTATTTTCTAGGCACTATTATTTTACACCCACTGTCTAATTTAAATCAAGAATCCAAAAAGCACTTATTGAGTACTTTTTCTCTTGTGCTTACTACTTTACCAGATTCTACATCCTCAGGTGCCCAAACAAAAAATTAGCCTTTCTGCTGTTCCTTCAACCAAATAACATGTGGGCCACATCACTGGGTTCTTTCACCTCTGGCAGCAAAGAATTAAAAGACTCCATCTTTAAGTCTTTAAGGAGTCTATGATACATTTGAGATGGCAGAATCAATATGCAAAATTTATTAAACAATTGACAGATATGGAAAACGAACAGAAATGATTGATAGCTATAGGAAAGCACTGCATGTTTGAGGCCTGTAAGGTAAGGGACCAGTGGAAGCTGAGGACTTAGCAATCGCGCGTTTAATGGAATTATAGCAAGTGGTTACAAGCAAGGCCCTAGTTCCAGACTGTCTTATTTCAAATCCCAGCTGTTCCGTTTCTAAACTGCGAGATCTGGATAAATTACTCAATCTCTCTGAACCTCAGTTTCTCAATCTGTAAAATGTGGATGCTAATAATAGCTTCCTCATAGGGTTGTTAAAGGATTAAATGAATCAATGCACGCAAAGCACTCAGAACAACGCCTAAAAAATAGTGTCAGTAAGCATTATCAGTGTTCTTATATCTGGCAAGGACCATCATGAGGAGAGAGGTGACCGGGAAGGCAGGCCAACAACTTCCTCTGCTGTAGGCTGTATGACTGGGATGAAATTCAGAAAATCTCATCTCATGCCGTCTCTCCCCATCACTGCACTCTAGACACACTGCCCTTCTCTCTGTTCCTTGAACGCAACAACCAGCTCTTTCCACCTCAGAGTTTTCACACGCGACTTCCTCTTGCCTGGAGTGTCTCTCCTCCCCCGTTCCTCACATGGCTGGCTTCCGCTCATCCCGAAAGTCTAGCTTAAATGTCACTTCCTCAGAGAGGCTTTCTATCGCCATCTGTATCCATCAGGGTCCTGGTGGGAAACAATGGCTCACCCACATAAGGATAATTCAAGGAGGTTTGATAAAAGGACTATGCATGAAGGCATGAGCAAGGCAAATGGGGGTCACCAGAGACAGGGCAGAACCACCCTAGGCCAGAAGGATGAATAGGCAGGAAATGAATGTGGCCTGGCATGGGGACAGCTGGGAAAATAAACACCCCAACCTCATCCTCCTCTCACCCTCTCATCTCCTGCTGGTAACTCCCTTTAACTGAAGCCTGCTAGAAGTCAGAGGTAAGAGAACCCAGTGACATGGCCCATCCAGGCCAGTCTGCCAGGGCTGAGCCCAGGGAGGAGCAGAACAGAGACACCTGGCACACCATTCCACCTAAAGCGTGTTCCCTCTGTCACCCTCACAGAACCTTATTCTTTTCTTTAACTGCAGTTACAACAATTTCTATTCACTTAAGATCCATCTCTCATAACTGCCATGTTGCAGTTATGAGCGATGCTATGCTGGCTTTGCTTACCAATGGGTACCTAGTATCCAGCACACTGGGGACATAATAGATAATTTGTAAATATTTAAATATTTGAGATCAATGAATAAGTGAATAAAGTTGTTGCAACTCAAGAAATGAGAGCCAAAGGTCTAAACCATATTGTCCAAAGGTGTGCAGCCACCTCATGTTTGGCCCGGGCCAGCAGTAGAGAATGTCAGTGTGCAAGAGATCCAGTCACGTGAACAGGTGTCCCCTACAGGCAGGCACTAGACCTGGAGTGAGTGACAGGATCCTGGTTTCAGGTCATTTGTTCATTTTGAGCAGGACCTAAGTCAACAGCTGAATGTAAGACAGAATCCAGTCCCCAGGAGGGGGCCTGGCAAGAACCCAGCAGGGCTGAAGGGCCTGAGCTGGGACTCAAGCCCAGGTAGGAACCAGACTGCTTGGGGGAAGAACTGAGGCAGACTGTCATGGAAACTCACAAAACAACCTCCTTTCATTCTTCACACTGCAGCCAGTGTGATTTTTCTGAATTATAAATCTGATCATGCCACTCCCCCACAAAACACTCCCACTCACTTTCTCGTGTATTCCATGCCTGTGATGTGCAAGTCCAAACTCTTTAACACGGTTTAGAAGTCCTTGTGTATCCTGGCCCCTGCCTACCTCTCTTGCTGTACCTCACACTTCCACCTCTAATACCTACACACATACACTCACACAGGTACATGTATACACACACACACACACACACACACACCTGGCTTCCACTGTGTCTTTTCCTCTCTCACCTCTGTGTATTTTCACATACAGTTCCCTCAGCTAAAACACTCTTCACCAGCAATTCTCTTTCATCCAGTTAAAATGCTGCTTATCCCTTGCTTCCAAGCTTAGACCTTGCTTCCTTGGGAACTGATCCCTGACCTTCCAAGGCAGGGTTACAGAGTTTCTCATCTGGGCTTTTGGGTTATCTCAGCACCCTGTACTTCTCTCACCAGAACACCTGCCACTCTGTATCACAGCTGCTTATCTAAGTGTCTGTCTCCCTACCAGACAATGAATTCATTAAGGTGGGGCAGAGTCAGTCTCATCTTCCATGGTATACCCAACACCTAGCACAGTGCCTGACAAATAACAAATGTTCAAAATGTTGCTGAGTGGATGGATGGATCATGGGTGGATGGGTGTTCCATGACTGAGGTCATGAGAAAGATTTGATTCGGGAAAGTTCAACGGAAATTCACCAAATGTCCTAAACACTGGGCCAAAGAGAAGCAGAAAACATTGGTCATTCCATGCCCATCCGTGGGGTCAGACACCTCTGCCCTGATCTGATTCCCCAGGGCAGGTTTTATTGCCTGTGAGTGGTCAGGGTCAAGGAGGACCAGGCTAATGTTACTCAGGAAAGACTTCATGAGAGAAGTAAATACTGGGACTCAAAGGAAGTGATACACAGGAGTAATAATACTGTCACAGCACACATTATTGAACACTTATTTTATGTCAGACTCTGAGCCAAGAGCTTTATATATTTCATTTCATGTAAGTGGCAGAGTCAGAATGTGAACCCAAAGAGTCTGATTCCAGGGCTACACACTTAATGAATATACTACAACATCTCTCAAGCCTGGATGGGGATGAAACAGGAAGATGTCCCAAACAGAAACATCCAACAGAGACAAAGATGGCAATAAACAGGTCTTGGACAAGATCTGGCAGAATGTCAGCTCCTATAGGTGAAGAGAAGCAGAGAACAGAAGACAAGGGAAAGATTGAAGGATGAGCCTGAACATCAGGCTAAAGACTTCAGAGTCAGACCCACAGGCAAGAGGATGTGGGATGGAGTCATGGTTACCTGGCCCCTGAGACAGAACTTTCCATAGGTGATATACAGGATGGGCAACAAAGAGAGGAAAGCAGACAGCCAGCTGGGAGGCTTCAAGGTGACCCAGATGACAGGAGACAAGTAACTGAACTTAGAAGGTGGCTTGGGGAATAAAGGAGCCTTTGCAAAAGAACAGTGTAGTGTTTGAGGATACGAGAGGTAGTAAGCAGTCCTATACGACCCTCTACCTCTGTTTTTATTATTGGTGCAAACTAAAGTATTGACTCAGTTCTGGCTCCTGCCCCAAACCCAAAAGTTGCTTCTGTTTCCATTTGTCAACACAAGCAGAATGAAAGTCACCCACACTGGTTAACTGCCATGCTGCTGCACAGAGGGACCCATGGATCCATTCATTAGCCAGTGCTGGTTTCGGAGTCTCTGACCTCCAGTCTCTCCAGGATACTGAGGAGGACGCTTGATTTAATTGATCTCATTTAAAAAACAATTTCTGTGATGACTTTCATGGAAATAGGCCACTAGCAGAGAGACCTCGGTGACAAATAAAAATTCAAATGCCTGCAGCGCTTCAACATTCCACCACTCTGAGTCTGATTTCCCCTGGCTGGCTCCCTTGAGTGCTAACTCTTCCCCCAATGTGACCCCTTGACCAAGCGGGGATGGCCCTGCCAGTAAGGGGTCACTTGGATTAAAGGTGAAGGGCAGAGCTTGATGGAGGTGCATGGGAATCTTGTCCACCTTAATCCGCCTTCCATCTAGCACCCAGCGCGAGCATTCTAAAACACATATTCCTTCATTCATCACGCCCTTAAAACTTGCATGAGCATCTCAAGATCCTAGAAATGAATTCAAAATCCTTAATGTGGCTTATAGGGCCATTTGGGATCAAGGGACCTTTTGGGGACCTGACCAGAAAAGGTTTAGTTAGAGGTAACCCTTGGGCAGAAGACCTTTCTGTCTTCTGTCCCACCTTACAGCCTGCTCATCAGCAGCCCCCGTCCCAAATGCTGAGACCACATCCTTAAGCCTATCGTATGAGCTTAAGGAAAACAGCTGATGAAGGGGAAAAGACCATAAACTTTGGAGTCAGCAGACTGGATTCGAATCCCAGCTCTGCCACTGCCTAGTTGCTTCAGCTTCCTTCACTGTAAAAGAGGATGATGATAGTTCCCTCTCAGGACTGTTAGGGTAAATGAAACATGAGCACTATGCCCAGCACATTAACAGGGGTTCTAAAACGCTCAATCTTCTCACCACCTTCGAAGGTCACCCACTGCTTCTGTGAATATCCAAGAAGGATGGCCCCACACCTCCCCCATCCTGCAGGTATCCAGACTGATGGGGAGGCTGTCAAAGATAGATAATCATGAGAAGCGGGGAGCGCTAATAGACTCTCCACTTAAGCAGCACAAACAAGCTTGGGCAGAAACTCCTCCTCCTCTGTTCTTTAGGACCCAGCAATGCTTCAGCCCCTGCCACCCTGCATTAAGCAATCTTTCAACTCTCTGTCCTTCTTTATCTAATAAGTAGGGCCACTGGATGAAAGCCGGCACTCCCTTGGTATCTTAGCATGCTTTTCACTTCCCTCCCGGTTATAATGTAGGATACGATATCATTTGCCTAATCTACCTTTGCTGGACCAAGACGGGGCTGTTGGGTCATCCATCCTCTTGGTGTCGAAAAATCTAGCAGAACTCCTATTCTTCTTGTACGACAGGTGCCAAAGATCCCAAGTCCCTGCAATATACTTGTAAGGAAAGAGACTGAAAGAGATAAAAAGATGAAAGTCCTCTGATATCCCACTACCATGACCAATCCCTGTTTGCCACTCTGTCCTGGGAAATGTCACAGTACCGGGAGGTGGCTGAGATTAGGAGAGATTATACAATGCCAGACCACGGCTGTAAAACATTGCCTAGGGGTGGGTTTCCAGCACCCTGTATAAGTCCTGGGGAGGATCATTATCCTTCGGATTAGAGGCTTCACATTGCCTATCTCCATGTGACTAGCTCTTGGTCCCACTGGGATATTAACATTTTCCAAGTTACTATAAACCTGAAGGTCTTCATCATCATTAAGCTACCCCAGTGTCCCAGCGGCCACAGTAACTGAAAGGTACCCTAGTCCAGGTGACACAATGCACCTGTTATTGAAGGAAACTTTAATCTGGGCCAGTTGGTTCTCAACTGGGGGCAATCCTCCTCCCCCACCATGATATTCAACAATGTTGGGAGCCATTTTTGGTTGTCTCAGTTGGGAAGGGGTTGCTACTGGCCTCTAGTGGGTAGACGTTGGGGATGCTGTTAAACATCCTATGATACACAAGACAACTCCCACAGCAAAGAAGTATCCAGCCCAAACTGTCCATAGGCTGGGCCATTGAGAAACCCTAGTATGGTCCCTTTCCACACAGTTGGGAAATGCTTCTCTAAGTCAGGCTGAACACCCTCCAGCAGCATGGGTCAAGTCTGGCATTGCACTCTTGTTGGGTGAGCTGGTTTTCCCTCAAGCGCTTGGCCCACCCCACTCTCCTGCCTGCAGCCCCACCCCCTCGGGGACAGCACTCTTGTGGCTAAGATGAAAGACTGGTGCCGCAGGCCCCCATGCCAACTCGCCACTTGATTGCTTTTAATTAATTCTGCTTGATTACAGCACATGGGAGTCGCATCGGAGAGATAAGACAGGCTCTTTATATTCTGTCTTCATTAAAAAGTTTGGATCTGGAAGCTTTTTCAAAGAGCTATGTGTCTCCTTTACTTTTGTGTCATTTTTAATTGAGGGGGGGCACAGGAAGATGTGCTGAGCTGTGGTGAACAGAGACTTTGCAAATACAAGACGGGATGTCAGAGGCCCCCTTTGGGGAAAAGTGAGCTAGATTGGGATCCAGTGATGATTCAGAGGAGATCACCAAGACAGAGCCAGTTCACCATGGCTGAAAGAGAGGTGTGGAGAGAGGAGGGGAGCCACCAGCATCTCTTCTAGTCTATTACCAGTAGAGCATTAGCCCAGATCTATGGAACAGCATGGCACAGATTCTTTGCAAGGAATGAAGTTCTCTAGTGGATAAGCTGGGAGATTATACAATGATGACAAAAGAAAAGAGAAAGTGGCTGGGCGCTGTGGCTCATGCCTGTAATTCCAGCACTTTGGGAGGTTGAGGCAGGTGGATTACTTGAGCCCAGGAGTTTGAGACCAGCCTGGACAACATAGCAAAATCTTGTCTCTACAAAAAATTAAAACATAGCTGGGCATGGTGGCATAGGCCTGTAATACCAGCTACTCAGGATGCTAAGGTGGAAGGATCATCTGAACCCAGGAGGTTGAGGCTGCCATGAGTCATGATCATTATGATCATGCCACTGCACTCCAGCCTGGGCAACAGAGTGAGACCCCAACTCAAAAAAAAAAGAGAGAGAGAAAAGGGAAAGGGAGGATAGATCACCACCAATTACCTGTAGCTATCTTCCCTACTAGAGAGCATCACTCCCTCACTGGGGAAACCTTACCTGACTTCACTGTGCAGACTTGACACTCTCTACTCCTACAGTGCCTGGTTCATCTATCCAGCAAAGCACCATGTTGTCTTAGTGATCTGCTGCTGTGTAACAAATTGCCCTCAAACCTCATCATTTTTAAAACACATTATCTCATAGTTTCTGTGCACCAGGGACCCAGGTGTGGCTTAGCTCACGGCATCAGGCTCAGAGCCCCTCACAATGCTGCAATCAGAGAGGGTAGGGTCCACTTCCAAATCCGCCCACATGGCTGTTGGGAGGCCTCAGAAGATCCACTTCCAAGTTCATGAATGTGGCTATTGGAAGGCCTCAAGTCCTCATTGGCTATTGGCCAGAGATGTCAGTTTCTTGCCACATGGGCCTCTCCGTAGAAGAGCTCACAACATGGCCGCAGGTTTCTCTCAGAGTCAATAAGCCAGCGAGTGAGGGCAGCCCAGGACAGAAGCCAGAGACTTTTTGTAACCTAATCTCGGAAGAGACACCGCCTCACTTTTGCTGTATTCTACTTGTTAGAAATGATTCTCTCCAGGAGCAGTAGCTCACACCTGTAATCCCAGCACTTTGGGAGGTGGAGGCGAGAGAATTGCCAGAGACCAAGAGTTTGAGACCAGCCTGAGCAACTTGGTGAGGCATTGTCTCTACAATAAATCAAAAAAATTAGCCTGGCATGGTGGCACACACATGTGGTTCCACTTACTTGGAAGGCTGAGGCAGAAGGATCGCCTGAGCACAGCACGTCGAGGCTGCAGTGGCCATGAGTGTGCCACTACACTCCAGCCTGGTGACAGAGTGAGACTCTGACTCAAAAAAATAAAATAAGTGATTCTCTAAGTCCAGTCCACACGCAAGGTGAGGAGATCATACAGGGCATGAATACCAGGAGGCTAGGACCAATGAGGGCTAACTTGGAGGCCGTCTACCACACCTGTTGCATTGTAATAATCCATCTTCTCTTCTAGAACAATTGTTCCTAGTCTATTTACCTCTTAGTCTCCAAAACCATGGTCTAGGATGTACTGGGCACTCAGGGATGTTTGGTAGAATGAACAAATGCATAAATGCATGCACGCATGAATGAATGAATAAATAAATGCCCAAATGAATGAAATCTTGCTTCTTAACCCTTACTTAAACGTGCCAAACCAGTCTTCAACAAAGAAAACATGTTTGTCTCCAAAACTGCTGTGTCAGGAGCAAATATACCCAGGTCATCTAAAAACTCAATTAGGTTCCTTAAACATAAATTTGAAATAACAGCATGCAATCATATTTTATTCCATTTAAAATGGGGCCATTACTATCCTCTCCTATTATGGTTTAGTCTGAGTCTTGTTTCAGTTATTTTCTCTTTGGGGACTAATGACTGATAGTAAATCAATAATGCTGAAAAAAAACAAAGCTTTTCATTATTTTAAGCTGCTGTCTGGATGACACGAAACAGCACAGTGATGATCAGGAGTGAAGCAGTTGTGTCTAAACTCAGTTTTCTAGCAAGATCAATCAAAAGTGGAGCCTGGAACTCAGGAACAGAGGCTTAAGTGGGACCAGGAAAGGCTGGAGCCTGAAGGCCCAGCACACAAGCTGGGATGGAGCAAGGGCTGGAGGGTGAGTCCAGCTGAGGCTGATGAAGTCAATCAATCCATGTCAATGGTACCCCAGGGTCTGCATGCTGCAGGGCTAACAAGTGGCCAACAAACAAACAGTTGTCCACGCAAGTTCAGCCACAAGAAGGCCCAGGAGGCTGGGCACAATGACTCACACACGTAACCCCAGCACTTTGGGAGACCAAGGCAGGAGTTCAAGACCAGCCTAGGCAACATAGCGAGACTTTGTCTGTACAAAAAAAAAAAAATCAAAAAAATTAGCTGGGTGTGATGGTACGCACCTGCAGTCCCAGTTACTTGGGAGGTTGAGGCAGAAGGAGTGAGGGGAGGTCAAGGATGCCGTGAGCCATGATTGCGCCACTGCACTCCAGCCTGGGCAACAGAAGGAGATCCTGACTCAAAAAAAGAAGAAGAAGAAGAAGAAGGAGGAGGAGGAGGAGGAGGAGGCAGGAGGCAGTAAATGTTTCTGCAGGTGAGTGGAACAGGAAAACGCAAAGAACTTGGCAGGGAGTGAGGAAGCATGACGTCCCAGGGCCCTGAGCTCAGTGACAGAACATCTCAAACTCACAAGAATGGTCCTAGCTTAGTAAGGCCTCAATATTAGTAGGAAAATTTACAAGGCCAGAGCGCAAGTCAGAGAGGGAGGGACATGCCAAATAAGCCCCAGATATCAGGAATACAGAGTTAGGGCTTGGTTTCAGGATGAAGCAGAGGGTTTCTGTTAAAGATCAGACTGAGTCTTTGAGATACTAAATTCTAAAAGGAGGCTCCTTCAATTTCCCCTTCCCCAGAACTAAACTGGGCCCCAGCCAGGTACGGTGGCTCACACCTGTAATCCCAGCACTTGGGAGGCCGAGGCAAGAGATTGCCTGAGTCCAGGGGTTCGAAACCAGCCTGGGCAACTTGTGAAACCTCGTTTCTACAATGAATCAAACCAAAAAATTAATTGGGCATGGTGGCACATGCCTGTGGTTCCAGCTACTTAGAAGACTGAAGCAGAAGGATCACCTGAGCCCAGCAGGTTGAGGCTGCAGTGGCCATGAGTATGCCACTACACTCCAGCCTGGGTGACAGAGTGAGACTCTGACTCAAAAAAATGAAAAAATGAAGAAATAAATAAAATAAATTGGGCCCAGAGCCTGGAGATGACGGAAAGGGGGACGCTGGGCTCTAGGGAAAGACCAAGAACCCTGTACCTTCCCATCCACCTTGCTCCTCAGCTCCTGAAGGAGAAGTGCACAAGTTCACGGCCAGAATACTAGACCACAGTCCCACTGAATGGGACTCCAAAAGTGGCAAGCAAACATGGGTGTGGCCCTCTTAAGAATATTCTCTCTTCTCCCATAAGATGTGGTAAGAGAGCTCAAAGGAAACTTCCCAGGAGAAGACAATTTTAGTGGGTGATCTAAGCCAGCTCAGCTCCAAGCTTCGAGGTAAATCCTCTCACTGCCCTTGTGTTGGCTCCACTCACAACGTTGAAGCTTTGGGCTAATCTGTCCTCCCACTGAAATAGTAAGAGCTGAGATTTGGATCTCAACTTTAGAGTGGAAGAAGATGAAGCAGACCAAAACATTTTAGGCCACTGATGCCAACACAAGTAAGGCAGAGGTAGCCGCTCACAGCCAAGGCTAGCGGACTCACACACCACACTGGGTTGCCCTGGGTTCCCCACCTACCACCACCACCATGCAATCCTATCTCAGTCACACTGCAATATGACTTCCAGAGTCAATGAGACCAAACCTGCAAGCCCAGGAACCAAGCCAGGAGACAAGGATGGCTCTGGGGTGCAGAGTCAACCAGGCCATTACACTTTTAGATGGGGAGATCTGCATAGGCGGTATACAGAGAAGACCAATGGTACAGAACCGGAGTGACCATCATTTGGTGTAGATAAAATGTGAGGCTTCCGGAAGATGGGAGAAACCACAAATTGAATCCATCCTAAGGAAACTACTTCCGAGGAGTTAATTAGGATAAATCGTTCAGTGTGGGTTATTTATTTATTTATTTAACAACCCTTTATTGATGCCTGCCTGTCATGTGGCAGGCACTGTGGGGAATATAAACATGCCGAAGGTATGGCGTGTGGCCCCAAAGGAGCTTGTAATCTGGCGGGGGAGACAAATGCCTACACAGTTAACACAAGGGAGGAAGGAAGTCGGGGAAGGGTTGAGCAAGTAACTAATCAGCCTCCAGATTCCAATTAGAACCCGTAGGCTCAGACATCAGGCACCAATTTAGAATTCTAGCTCACCGGCAGAGTTGATAAGACAAAGCCTTCCCAGGTCTGGGGGTAAGGAAGCATCCTTATGAAGAGCTTGAAGGCAAAATGTCCTGTGGTTCCAGTCTAAATCCGATCATTCCTGGTAGATATTCTAAGTCGTGTTGGCTAGTTGTATACAGTGTGTCTAGGCCTCACTTCAGACAAGAGATGCTGTGGGTAAACTGAATTATTCAACTGCCTTAAAAACTGGGTTTGAGTGGGACGGACATGTTGGCTTACACCAGTTATCCCAGCACTTTGGGAGGCCAAGGCAGGAGGATTGCTTGAGCCCAGGGCTCAAGACCAAACTGGGCAACATAGCAAAAAAAAGCTCTACTAAAAAAAAAATGTTTAATTTTAAAAAATACTAGCCAGGCATGATAGCATGTGCCTGTAGCCTCAGGTAATCGGGAGGCTGATGTGGGAGGATCGGCTGAGCCCAAGTGAGTTATGATTGTGCCACTGCACTCCAGCCTGAGAAACAGAATGAGACACTATCTCTAAAACAACAAACACACAAAAAAAACTGGATATGGGGTAGGTATGATGCAGGAATGGGAAGCAAGGAGAAAGATATCCAATCATGCATTCAAAAATATCTCGTTTTGCAAGACGAAAAAGAGTACTGGAGATATGTGGTGGCGATAGTTACATACTACGAATGTACTTGACACCACTGAACTATACCCCTCAAAAGATGGCAAATTTTATGTTCTGTGTATTTTACCACAATTTTTAAAAATTTAAAAGAAATTGAGTTAACACATGCCAAGCATTATGTTATATGCTGGCCCAGATACAAATAGGAATAAGACAGAATCCTTGCCCTTAAAAAGCTCACAGTCTGAGAGGGAAAGGCAAGAAATAAGTAAATCTCAGCTCACATATCGCCTCTCCCAGGAAGTCCTCCCTGGTCCTCTCAGCCTGGGTAGGCCTGCTTCAGATTCTCCCTCAATAGTCTGTGCTTGTTTGTTTCATAATTATCTTCATTTATTTAACAAACATTTATGAAGCTAAGCACTGGGGATATAAAACCAAATGAGGCTTTCAGTGTGAAGGAGGAAACAAATATACAGATGAATAAGTACCAAAAAAAAAACTACTGCATTTCTCTGACCCAGAGTCTGAGCTTCTGAAGCAAAGTAAATGTTTTCTGAATGAATGAATGAGTGATGGGGTGAATAAATAAATGAGTATCTGAGCATAGAGGAGTAAGTCACAAACTACATACCCATGGATATGAACAAGAGTCATTTAAACTGGGTTTCAAAAGTTAAATAGGAGTCTGTGTAGAAGTCATTTTGTACAAGAGCCTCTGGCTGGCCCAAGAGCAGCTTACAATCAAGGTCAAACATCAACTAATCAGAACTGCCCTATTTACATGGCAGGAACCCAAATGCATGATGGGAATCCTCAAACTCACCCTAACCGTAAAGGTCAAACTCCATTGGGAAGACCTTCAGGCCACTGTCTCAGTGCTCACAGCAGACACTCCTTCTCTGTTGCTTTGCCTGTTGTGAGCACAATGTGCTTTCCCTTCAGTGAATCTACTTTTCTTCATTATAACTGTCCTGGTGGATATTTTACCCCAGTGACACTTGCCATCCTTAACCCATCATACAGCTGTCTGTATGCAGAAATACAAGAAAATCACTCCAGACGAGAGCATTAATGTGGTAACTAAGCCTGTAAGTTTAGGGAGCTGTATCTGGCAAAGAAGCACGAAAAGCCTGATCAATAAGGACTTGTGGGTCATTCTAGCAAGTTTGCAGTTATGATGGTAATCAGAAGCTTGTGGCCTAGCTTTTTATTTCAGCTTGCTCACTATGCCATGAGCTAGAAAAAGTGGGACTGAGTCTACAGAAGATGGTACCAGGGCCAGGTAGGAGATTGTCTTCACTTATGAGATAGAAATACAGATAGAGAAAGATACTAAAATTAAGAAATATTTAGGAATCTTGGCAGACAGAATTTGGCAACAAATTGGCCTCAAAGTTACATTCATTTATTCAACAAATATTTGTGGAACCTTGATTATGTACTAGGCACTATTCTAGACACTGAGCATTTAACACCGAACAAGCAAGCCAATGTCTCTATGCCCATGAAACTTATATTGGAGGAGGGCAGCAGTTATATAATTAAATAAGCAAACAAAAATAAATGTGATAAAGATGTGTGAGCTTAGTCAAGTCGCTTAATTTTTCTGTGCCTCAGTTTCTGCATCTGTAAAATAAGGGCATTAATGGGATGCCACATAGGATGGTTTTGAGGATTTAATGTGTTAATAATATACATTCAGGACTTAGAACAATACATGGTCCAAAGTATTATGTAAGTATTAGCTATTACAGTTAAGAAAAATAACAGGAAAATGCACGAGAGAGGGACTCCAGTAGTAGAGCTAGGGAAACATGACTTTGGTTAGCAGGTGAAGGAGGCTTCCCTGAGTTGCTAACTCTTGAGCTGAAACCTAAAAATGGACGAAGGAGCCAAAGTACCAGGTTCTAGGGAAGAGTGCTCCAAACAAGGAAAAGATCCTGAGGCTGGAATTAGCCAGGAGCATCCAAGAAATAGAGAGAGGGCCAGTGTGGCCAGAGCACAGTGAGCAAAGTTATGGCTGAGGGATAAAACCGAAGAGGTCTGCAGGGGTCAGATCATGAAGGACCTGCAGGGCTAGGGGTTTTATTTCTCCTCTCATGCTGGGCCCCCTCACTGCTACTTCTCAGCCTGCCTTGCCCTCTCCTCCTCCCTTCTACCCAGTGTCTAAACCTTACAGAATCTGGAGGCTGATCATAGTAGCGGGAAGGAAGCCACCAGAGGGCTTCACACAGGACATGATCTCTGCCAATTACTACCTTCAAAACTTCTCTCTGGATACGTGTAGTATAATGTAAACCATGGCTACAATTCCCTCCATTCCCTGAATGCAAGCCCTTTTGCCATGGGATACGATCCTGCCCCCAACAAGAGAAGTCTATTTCTCCACCCCCTGGACCCTGAACTGGTCTTAGGAAATTACTTTGATCAATAGAAGACAGTGGAAGTGACTTGGGGAGCTCCAAAGCTAGATCTCAAGCAAGACACTGCACAGCTTCTGATCTTAGCCTCTTGCTGCCTTGTATATTGATCATGTTTTTACTCTCTCTATTTTATGATGTTTGACTTCTTTAGGGAGCCTTGCTGGCTAGGGTGAGATGACTTCTGCCTGGATAATTCCTAAAGACAGTAAATAGCTTGCTGGTAAGCACACTTCCATATACAAACCAACCACCCTGAGTCCACACCCTCAACCACCTCCTTCCTCTGACTTTCATACATGAGGTGATACTTCCCTTGCTCTAAATCATCCCAGGACCAAATAGGAGACACAAGGGACAGCCCTTATGCCTCAAAGCCTACCAGAATTATTCAAACTAGCTAATCCTAAACAGCCCTTGCCTTTCTGCCTTGACTTTCTGCAGAAACCCCAATACAGGCCATGCCTAGGCTTCTCCTCACTCCCTTCTGCCTCCTGACACTGGTGCTTTCCCCCTGTGACCCTGTATAGCATGTCATGCCCTTCCTTTTCCCTGTGAATAATGTTAAACTTTTCTTTCAGTGGCATTGACCTCCCCATGTCACCTTTATAAACTAAGACCTGAGCACAAATCAACCTGTGAAACAATCCAAGCTAGCCCACTGGAGGGTGAGATCTCACAGAGCAGAGAAAAGCTGTTCCAGCCAAAGTCCCTGGATCAATCAGCCCCAGCTGCTCTGTCAGCTGACTACAGCTGAATAAGTGACCCCAGGTAAGACCAGTCAAAAATCTGTTATTTCCAGGACTCTCTGGTAGCCCTGGTTGTCAAGCTTCCCTGGGGCAACTTCTATCCTTTGCTCCAAAGATAAGTCTTAGACACCATCTGATGCCCAAGTATTTTATTCTGGAAGCACTCCAACAAAACAGAAAGTGGGAGCTGGCCAGTGGCATGGGCCACATACAGTCAGGGGGTCAGATGGCCGACTTACCAGGGAGATATCTGTGCACAAACCATTCTCAGAATTTGGGGGATTCTTCGTCTTTCTTATACTTGTCTATCAAACATCCAAGTGGAAATGTTGTGTTCCAAGTTGGACATTAACACTGGATCTCAAGGGAAATATCTAGACCTGAGATGTGAACATTTCTTCAAGTTATAGAAGATGTTAAGGCCATGGGCCTTATGAGATCACCTAAAAATAATATAAAAAGAGGAGAAAAAGAGAGCCCAGAATCTGTAGGGTTTCGATATTGGGCAGAGGAAGAGGAGAAGGAGAGGGCAAGGCAAGCTGAGAAGTAGCAGTGAGGGGGTCAGTGCGAGAGAACTGTGTGCGTGTAGGAGAAACAAGTCAGAAGAGAAAGACCATTGTGTTGGCCAACAATTGCATTGGTTGTTGACCATGATAAGAGCAGTTTCAGTGGTGTCATGAGGACAGAAGCCAAGTTCAGGTATGTGAAGGGAAGAATTAGAGATGTGGAAATGAAGGCAGTGGATCCAAACAAGTCCTTTGAGAAGTTTTGTTGTGAAGAACAGAAGAAAAATGGGCAACTCAAGGGCGGGGCATGGGGTTGAGGGAAGGAGCCTTTGTTTAACAGTTTTATGATTGTGAAATATATCAGACATTCAAAAGAATAGCTATAGCACATATGTGCTGTTCAAAGGGAGTTTTTCTTTTCTTCTTTTTTTAAAGATGAGAGGTACTACGGCATTTTGTATGCTAATGGGAATGATCCAGTTGAGACGGGAGAAACTGATGATGCAGGGAAGAGAGGACGTTTACAGGAACAAAGTCCTTGAGAAGGGGAAAAAGAACAGGATCCGGGGCCTGAGTGGAGGGGTCGGTCTCTGTTAAGAGTAGGGACACGTCTTTCATTGTAATAGAAGGAGGTTTGTCAATTTAGTGATGGGAACACACAGGAGTTCTTGTCTGATTGCTTCTGTGGCTCAATGAAGTATAAGGCAAGGTCATCGGCTGACAGTGAGGTAGAGGGAGGGAGGAAGGGAGGGAGGAAGCCTGAGCAAAGGGAGACTGTCTGCCATCTCAGGGTGGGAACTGGAAGGTAAGGAGCAAAGGTCGTGGCACTACTGAGCAGTGTCGGATGTCCATCTGAGGACTGTGGTTAGGAGTTCAAAATGAACCCATCAGCAGGGTTTTCAGGACTTCCCCAGCAATGCTCAGAGGCCTGAGTGCAGATCCAGGGAAGACCGAGGGACAGATGTGGCCAGGATAGGGGTTTGCTAAGAAGGGAATTAAGGATATTTGTAAGGAAATGATTATAATCCACCCATTCTTAGCTGGCAGGGGGTTGAAGGAGCAATAACATGGAAGGAAGACTTCAGGATGGCTTCCAGGTTTCTGTTACCTACCTACAGTGCCTACCACCAAGGTGCTATTCGCATGTAAGAGGAAGTCCAGGTTTGGGGGAAAAGGACTCTGAGCTGAGATGCCAATGGGTGTGTCGGTGTGTCTGTGGAGCCACAGATGGACAAAGGCCACCCCCTTCACTGGACCCTCTTGTCTGCCCTTGGCTCCTAGCTGGGAAGGGGAAAGACAGCCTCGGCAGTCCCAGTCCCCACTGCCCCGTCAGGCAGCTGCAGCGTCTCTTCTTTAGGAACCTGTCAGGGCCTGTTTGCTGGTCTTTTCAGTTTAATACATTTTAATCAGAAAATTAATCAGGAAACACCAGTTCAGCAGATAATTGAACAATGAGGAGACACGATAATTGCTGTTTAGTCTAATTAACTTTGTTAAGTCTTTATTGGTAACAGACTTCCTGAGTGAAACTTATTAAATGTCCTTCCCTGGAAAACTCAATTCCTATTCAAAGGAAAAGTAGAGTCTGTCTGTGTTATTTCCAGAAAAACAATTTTGGCCCTGTAGCAGTCCTATGAGCCAAAGAGATCATCAGTCTCTTTTTTGGCTCTGCCTGGCTTCCTTCTCCCTGAAATCACAGGCATCCCAGCTTGGAGGGACAGGGCACACCATCTCAACTAGTTTTGAGAGTCACTACACTAGGCCATCTCCCTCTGCAAACCACGTGACTTGCAGCCCATGAGTCCTGTTTTCCTCTTATGCTTTGGAGATCTTGACTAGAGCCATTCAGAGTCAGGGGAGAGCAACAAGCCCCCTCCAGGGGAAGGGACCATCTGTGAAAATCACCCACAGGTATGAGTTGGTGCAAAGGCATCTGATCCCAAGTTGTGTAAAAGCAGGCTGTTGACATGAATGTGCTGCTAAAACCACGCAGCCCCTTTGCAAAAGAGATGATGCCTTCAAGGGCTCTGAAGGTGTGCAAAGTGGTTGGTTCATGCACTAAATGTTCCTCTCCTTGGAGTGTCTTCTTGCTCTCTTCTCAGTGATTATTTCTTATTCAGGTCCTCTCAGAGGGGACTTGCTTCTAATCTGCTGCCTCACTACACACAGCTAGTTCCCTCCTGAGAACAGCTTCAACTTCCCCCATGGAGAACATTCCTAGTTCTGGCACCAGTAGACACAGATGAGGTGTCTAGCTCATAGAAGCCCGAGAGATTTTATCAAATGATCCATCATGGGATCTAGAAGATAAATGTTGCCTCCTGAACTCAAAAGTGAACATTCAGAATATACTTGGGTCAGAAAGAGAAACCCCAGCTTCTACCATCATACCTTTGGTTTTAACTCCCTGTCACCACAATAATGATCAAGAGGGTCACCTGTCATCATGACAACTGTCCCTATTTCAGGGATGCTTGTCCTGGGAGTCCCCTCCTACCTCCCCCTATGAACTCTTGACACCTGTGACTTTCAGCACCTGTTCAAATGTCACAAGTAACATTATTTTAGTGTTCTCTGTACTGTCCAACATCAATAAACCAAACAGGTGTTAGCTTTACACAGATCCTGAATGTCAACTAGGGGAGAGGTGACAGTGGAATATCCCGAGACAAAAGGAAGCACAGATCATTACCAGGTGGTTTTGTTTAACAGGTAAAGAAATGAAGACTGACAGGTGGCTGTGTTTGCCTAACCTAGGAGACCATCTTCTAACTGCTGGAATTTACCCCTCAACCTGTCCTCCAGCTAATTCTGAGAGCTTCCAAAGCACAGCCTCTACTGCTCCAGAATGAGCCCGGTGGCTGATCTACTGGCTGCAGCTGCAGGCTCTGGTGAGGTCATCAGGCTGCTGAGCACAGCCGTCCTCTCCTGATCCATCACTGACGTCCACCTCAGAGACCCTCACTCGGAGCTGTCTGCTCCTTCTAAACCCTGGGTTATTGCCTCCCTCAACCCACCACTCCCCATTTGCTACATCACTGCCAAGAACAGACTGGAACTTTAGCAAGGAGGTACCAAAAGTCTGAGACTAGTGAAAGAATAACTAATGAAAGGATAATAAAGCATAACTTAACCAAGTGGTCACACCACGCTTAGAATCCCCAACCCCGGCCTCAAACTGAACTAGTTCCTTGCCTGGCTGCTGGCTGGTCTTTCCTCCCTGGAGTCCGGGCCTGCCCCCCAAAGCCTCAAATCCTATCCCAAAATGGGAACCTCCACTGAAACTGACTCCCACCCACCCACAGGAGAGATCTCTGACATCAGGTCCCCAATGAGGCAACCCCACAAGAATCCCACGGTGCACTTCCCAAAGTCTGGCTCTCCAAGCCACAGCCAGGAACAACTGCTGCAGAAAAATCTCTCCAACTTGGTACAAATGCAGCAATTTACAGGCTCAGGGCAGTCTTGATCCAGAATTAGAAAGGAAACATTTCTCTAAAGGAAACATAATTTGCGGAGGCATGGTTCCGCTAAAATACCCTCCTGATTTACATTACTAAGCAGTACACCTAACATCTCAGTCTGAAGCAATTGCATTTAGGTCTTGGAGAACCAGGGAGAGTGCTTGCTTCTCATTTACATAACTACAAGGGCCCACTCAAGAGGTTCTGCCAAGAACAAAGGGACAGTCTGCCCTAAAGGTAAATTCCAGTCTCCACCCTTAAAGACAGAAACCGCTCAAAATTTTTAAAATACATTTTTCAGCTTCAAAAATTATAAGGTAATGTCCGAGTGTGTCTCTTCCAAGGATCCTGTTACATAAGAAGTGGGAGGAGGACGATGAATTTGAAGGCAGGGATGATGTAGTATTTAACTCCAGACCCGCTAATGCCCAGCTCAAGACTCTTGGCATACATAATAGGCTTTCGATCAACGTCTGTTGAATGGGGTGGCATAGACTGGGCGAGTCTGAGATCCAGTGTGGGCAGCTGGAGATAAAAACCAAAGAGGCACTGCACACCTGTCCATGCAAACCAGAAGTAGCCAGGGGAGGGCCTCTCAGGCGGGAAGATGGTATAGGTTTAGAGAGGCCAATTTCTTTCATTGAGGCTGTGAAGTCAGGTCTTTGGCCTCGACTGCAACCCCAGCTGAGGGCACATGGCTCCAGGTCAGTGAAGTTTAGCGGTGACTTGTTTAATAATAATACTAATAGCCCACGGGGCACCGGATGTATCATCACGTTTAATCATCACAACACCCCCATGAAAAAGGTTCATCACCACCTCCAATTAGTAAACAGAAAGGGATGCACAGAGAGGTTAAGATATTTGCCCAAGGTCGTAAAGCTAGGACTGGGGCTGGAAAACTTGTTCTTTAATAGGCCAAATAGTAAATATTTTCAGTGTTGCAGGCATGTGATCTATCTCTGTGGCAAATCCACAGCTCTGCCTTTGCTGCATGAAAGTAGCCCTAGGCAATATGTAAACAAAAGGGCATAGCTCTCCCCAAAAAAACTTTTTTAAATTTTTTTATTTTTTGAGTTGAAGTCTCACTCTGTTGCCCAGGCTGGAGTGCAGTGGCACATTCACGTCCACCTTAGTGTCGACCTGCTGGGCTCCAGCGATCCTTCGCCTCAGCCTTCCAAGTAGCTGGAACTACAGGCGCATGCTACCACATTCGGATAAATTTTTTTTTTTTTTTTTTTGTGGAAACGAGGTCTCACCAAGTTACCCGGGCTGGTCTCGAACCCACGGGCTCAGACAATCCACTCGCCTCAGCCTTCCAAAGTGTCGGGATTACATGTTGAGCCACCAAGCCCGGCCAAAACTTTATTTTAAAAAATCAATCTCCTCTCCTATCTTGGAGAGGTGAATCTCTC
>CAUYQG010253569.1:0-40523 GCA_963574415.1 Tarsius wallacei
GCGCGCCTGTAATTCCAGCTACTTGGAAGGCTGAGGCAGAAGGATCGCCGGAGCCCAGCAGGTTGAGGCTGCGGTGGCCGGGAGCGGCCACTGCACTCCAGTCTGGGCGACAGAGTGAGACTCCAACTCAAAAAAAAAAAAAAGTGTAAGTCATTGGCCAACTCTAGATGTTGTAGGGAATATGAACACTAATTTGCAACATAGTCCTAATCTTCAGGAGAGAAAAATAAAAAAGAATATAATTAGTGCACAAGAGAGGGAGAGTGCAGAGGACAGAGGGTTCACTTCTACTATGGGAGTTCCAAGAAAGATGGCATAGATAAAGACCTTTTTGACCTTAGTGAAGAAAGAGAAGGAAGTGAATAGAATTCTCAGTAGAAGGCAGGAGGACATTCTAGGAAGAAAGAATGATGTTGGCAGAGAAAAAAAGATGTGCAAGTGTGGGATGTGTTTTGAAAAAGAGTTGTCCATTCTGTTTGGGTTGGATCATAAAAAAAGTAAAGATGATTTATGCTGTAGATGGCTGGAAATACAGGTTGGGGACTGTACTTAATTTGTAAAGTAATAAGAAGTCAATGACAGTACAGTCAATGGTGTCTGTGGGGGACTGGTGCAAGGACCTCTCTTAGATAAAAATCCATGAAAGCTCAAGTCCATGATAGAAAATGGCATAGTTTCTGCTTATAACCTATGCAAATCCTCTCGTATACATTAAATCATTTCTAGATTACTTATAATGCCTAATACAAAGTACAAACTCTATGAGTAATTGTTATGCTTGATTGTTTAGGAAATAATGACAAGAAAATATCAGTACACGTTCAGTACTGATGCAATTTTTTTTCAAATATTTTCTATCTTCAGTTTGTTGAACTCACGGATAAGGAAGGCTGACTGTACAATGTTTGTGACGGTTATTATAAAATGGAATTTAAAGAGTGTGTAGGAACTCATTCCTTAGTTGCCTGATGAAATACCATGAATATCTAAACGAAAATCATTTTCAGTGAATTCAGATATGTTTTTGTGCTGGGTACCAATTAGAATATGTCTCTTAGTGTTTACTGATGTGTGCCATTTTTTTTAACCTGTGTTTTTTCCCTGTGCAGGTGTGATCTCCATTCCTTTGTACATCCCTCACACGCTGTTCGAATGGAATTTTGGAAAGAAAACCTGTGTGTTTTGGCTCACTGCTGACTATCTTTTGTGTACAGCATCTGTGTATAGCATTGTCCTTATCAGCTATGATCGATACCAGTCAGTCTCAAACGCTGTAAGTCAAAACATTACTTTAACTTCCTTAGAAGATTATATAAATGTACATTTTGGGTCCCCAAGCAAACCTTAGAAGAGCCCTGCCCTTTGGTTATCTGGCATGAAGTTCTTATTGGGAAGATTTGTGTGATTTGGGAAGTCACTCCCTTTTATGTTGCTGAAAAGGGAAGGTGTCAAAGAAAACTCAAGGCAAGTTGTCAGAAGTGGTTTACTCAGCAGTGGACTGCAAATACATGAGGCTCACGGTAGGTTTATCAGTTCCACTCCATAGACATATTGAGACTGAATATTTTCCTCAGAATGCAACTTTGTGGGCAAATAGAAAGAATCCCAGACTTTTGAATGTGATGAGAAAATCAATTCTGAGTGGCCAAAGAAAAAGCAGTATACAGGGTAGCTGTAAATTATACAGTGAGATCAGCTAGAAAGATAAAGTCCTGGTGCCATTTTAGAACCCATGCCAAGAAAGCCTGAACTTACTCAAGGCTTGAAATAGCTTAATCAATGAGCTTTTTAGAGACAGGGTCTCACTCTGTTGCCTAGGCTGGAGAGCAGTGGCATGATCATAACTCACTGTAACCATGAACTCCTGGGCTCAATCAAGAGACCCTCCCACCTCAGCCTTCTGAGTAATTGGAATTACAGACAAGTACTACCATACCCAACTCATTGTTAAAACTTTTTTGTAGAGACAGGTTCTTGCTATGTTGCCCAGGTTGGTCTCAAACGCCTGGCCTCAAGCGATCCTCACACCTTGGCCTCCCAAAGTCTGGGATTATAAGCCTGAGCCCCCGTACCTGGCCAGTGACAGTTCTTAAGTAAGCTACATTTCTCAGCAACGGAGCTAAGCAGAAAATAAGGTTGATGTAAGGACAAGAGGTCACAGAAATATGGGGCAGTGATCTGAAATTTTTGAGGCCTAGATAGGAAACTTCCTCACTCCTGAGTCTCAGAGGGTCTCCTCTGAGTGCTGGAATATGGAGCTGAACACACACAGGCTCTACTTCATTTATTTGTTTGAGTCAGGGTCCCACTCTATTGCCCAGGCTGGAGTGCAGTGGAATGATCATGGTTCACCACAGCCTCAACCTCCTGGGTTCAGGCGATCCTCCCACCTCAGTCTCTTGAGTGTCTGGGACTACAGGTATGTGCCACCACGCCTGGCTAATTTTTTTGATTTTTTGTAGATGAGTTGTAGCTCAAGCAATCCTCCTACCTCAGCCTCCCAAATTGCTGGGATTACAGGTATGAGCTACCATGCCTGGCCAGAGTCTCTATTTTTGAGGAGCATAATAATCTATGTGGAGGCAGATCCAGTAAACAAACGGGTTCAGTATACTGGACTAAGTGCTGCATTGGCAGCATTGAGAGGACAATGACAGCTCTTGCACTGGAGGATTGTGTAGCCTGGAGGTTGACAGGATTGGAGGAGTGTATAGATAAGGCAAAGATACGATGAAATTTAAGCAAGACAGAAGTTTAGTTTTCTCTTGCAGAATAACAGTTCAGGAAAGGTGGGAGTCTCTGCTCCAGGAACTCACCCAGGGCCTCTGCCAACAAGGTGGCTCTGCAGCCTCAACGGCAGGGACTGGCAAACTCTTATATGAAGGGCCAGAGAGTAAATTTTTTTTTGGCTTTGAAAGACCTACTATCTCTATTGCAATTGCTCAAACCTATCATTGCAGTGCAAAAATAGCCATAGATGATATTTTTTAAAAATGTACTTGGTAAATAAAACTTTATTTACCCAAGCAGGTGCTGGGCTGCCTCTATTTCATGGACAGTAGTTTGCTGGCTTCTGCTCTAAGCCATTATTCTCCTTTACATGGTCAAAGTCAGGTCGTTGTCACACCAGGTTCTAAACCGGAAGGAGAAAGCATAGAAGTTCACAGTGAGGGATTTTCTTTTTCTTCCTTTCTTTTTTTTTTGAGTTGGAGTCTCACTCCATCGCCCAGACTGGAGTGCAGTGGCACACTCCCGGCCACCGCAGCCTCGAGCTGCTGGACTCTGACTTTCCTTCCGCCTCAGCCTTCCAAGTAGCTGGAACTACAGGCGTGCGCTACCACGCCCGGCTAATTTTTTGATTATTGTAGAGATGAGGTCTCGCCAAGTTGCCCAGGTGGGTCTCGAACCCGCGGGCTCAGGCAATCCACTCACCTCAGCCTCCCAAAGTGATGGGATTACAGGCTGAGCCACTGAGCCCGGCCGGGATTTTCTTTTAACCAAGTAGTGCAGAGTCACACCATCATTTCTGCTCACTTTTTATTGGTGAAACTTAGTCACATGGTCCCATTTCACTGCAAGGGAAGCTGGGTAATGTAATCTCTAGCTGAGCTGCCATATGGCCAGGAAGAAGGAGAGAATAGTTATGGCAGGACAACCAGTTATCTTCACCACTCATTGGACACTTCATTGGTGAGGGTTCACTGCAGATTGTATTGGTCAATCTGTAAACAAAGTGGAGATCAGATTGGGTCAGCAATTCAGACACCTATAACCTCATATTTTTCAAACTGCTGGTCTTGACCCATTTATTGAGTCAGGAAATCAATCCAGTGGGTTGTGACCAATTGCTTTTTTTAATGAAAAAAATATGGACTGGAACAGAATAGAACAGAATAAAAGATTAGAGTAGAAAATATCAGAGTACCTTGCACATAATAAAGGTAAGTATTGTTTTATGAATACTTTTATGATGTAACATATATATCTTACTTTGGGTCACAATCAGATGGCTGAAAAACAGTTCTCTAATTCAGAATCTTCCCCATTTGTACTTTTACATTTTCCTTTCTTTCTGGATTAATGTTCTTTTTACTCTCCACGGGATGTTCCTAGGACTTCCTTCACTGGGTATTCAAGTTTTTGAGTCTATCTTCAGGTTTGTGGGCAGAAAAGGGACACCTCGTCCAACTGGGAGATGTGCTTAGAGGTTACAGAGGGATGAGGAATGATGCCCAGAGATAAAGTGGACTTTTTCTTTTTAAAAAAAAAAAAATCCTGGCCTTGCCCTGGGAATTTCCCTGGCAATGCAGGCTGTAAACTTGGTGAGAGATGGGCTGGCTGGGTCCAGGGTCCCTAATACACAGCACAGAGTTGAATACACAAAAAGTTCCAGAAACAAATGTCTGAAGGCTAGGAGGAGTGCTTAGAAAGCACTTGCACCTCTGTTGCTCAGTAGTTTAAATGCACTTTTTAATGGCTGTGTAGTAGGGGGAATGGCCCAAAAAATCACCCATTGGGTACCAGCTCACCACATGGGTTACAGACTCAAACCTCATATCACACAATGTACCATGTAACAAACCTGCACATACACTCCTTGACTATAAAATTAAAAAAATAAAATAAAAAACAGTTCAAACACAGCCACATGAAACCAGAAGGAAGTCTTCAAAGACCTCTGGGAGCCCATAGAAAGTGATAGTGGGGAAGCTGAATTTTGATTGTAGCTCTGCAGAGGGCAGCACATGAATGCAGGGCTCAGAGAAGTTTTCTGGAGGGGCAGATTCCATGTGACCGATGTAAGAACTGGGTTGGGAAGGAGGACAGCAGGGCTAGGGGACAGCTGGAGGGAATGGGAGTTAAAATATATGCAGAATTAGGATACTAAGAGAAGAGTATTTCTCTACTTGCAGACGAAGAAAGAATTTGATGGTAAAATCAAAATCATGAAAAATACCGTTGCTGTGAGGATCAGCTAGAGCACAGGTGTGTTTGCTAGGATTGCCATAACAAAGACCACAGACTGGGTTGGTTAAAACAACAGGAATTTATTCTCTCATAGCTTTGGAGACTAGAAGTTTGAAGTTACAGTGTCGACAGGGCCATCCTCTCTCTGAAAGCTCTAGAATAACTTGTTCCATGCCCTTTCTTGTAGCTTCAGCTGTCACTGGCAATCCTTGGGTTGTAGATGCATCTCTTCAATTTTAGCCTCTGTTGTCACATGGTGTTCTCTCCAGGTATCTGTGTTTGTCTCTGTTTTCTCTCCCTCTTTTTTTTTTTAAACTGGAGTCTCACTCTGTCGCCCAGACTGTAGTGCAGTGGCATGCTCTCGGCCACCGCAGCCTCGATCTGCTGGGCTCCTGCGATCCTTCCGCCTCAGCCTTCCAAGTAGCCGAAACGACAGGTGCGTGCTACCAAGCCCGGCTAATTTTTGATTTATTGTAGCGATGAGGTCTCGCCAAGTTGCCTGGTCTGGTCTCGATCCCGCGGGCTCAGGCAATCCACTCACCTTGGCCTCCCAAAGTGCTGGGATTGCAGGTTGAGCCACCAAACCCGGCCTGTTTTCTCATTTTATACGGTCGTATTAACTAGGGTGAGCCCTAATCCAATACGACCTCATCTTAACTTGATTACATCTACACACACCATATTCCCAGATAAGATGACATTTGTAGGTACTAGGGGAATAGAACTTCAGCGTATCTTCTTGGGAGGGCACAATTCAACCCCAAAAGGTGCTTAGAGTGATTCTGCAATCCCATCTCATCACTAACACCAGCAAATTCCAGTAGACTGCTCAGTGTCACAAGACAATATGACTGACAGAATGTCTGGATATTTTATTGGGGTGGAGGAAAAAAGTAGATAAGAGGCAGTATCCTGAAACAGGGACATATTCTGTACTGGGCAAGAACTAGGCCAGTGTGGACTTTAGGGAGGCTACTCCAACCAGCCTGGGTCTGGATTCAAGCAATGCTTGAATTGTTGTATCTGTCACAAATACTCCCCAGAGATGACGAGATCAGCATCCTCTTCACAAACCCCTTGGACGTCCATTATCTCAGTTGACCTTATGCATAATGGAAGAGAGATCATTTTCCAGCATATTGTGTTATATCATTACAAAGGCTGAACAGAGCAATTAAAAAACTAAATGCAGTCTTACGACCATCTGGGTATTGTTACCATCTTCATAATCATTAGATGTAGTGCAAGAGATGTATTAATTAGTGCCACAGGAAGCAGAAGGCAAAAAAGTATATTGTGTATGGAAGCTTGTGGTCAACATTGTATGCATTTTAGTTTAACCTCAGAAATACCAGTAATTTGAGGAAAAAAAAAAACAAAAACCAAAGCCACTTCCCTACAGTTTTTTTTTTAACTAGCTCCCTCTTACCAGTTGGTGAGCCCTTCTCAGTGTGTACAATCTATCTGAGAAAGACAGTGTTGGGTAATGTTGCACTCTTTTTTTTTTTTTAAAGAGAAATTGGGCGTGGTGGCTTAGTCTGTAATCTCAGTACTTTGGGAGGCCGAGGCGAGAGGATTGCCTGAGCCCGGGGGTTCGAGACCAGCCTGGGCAACTTGGTGAGACCTCGTCTCGACAATAAATCACTAAAATTAGTCGGGCGTGGTGGTGTGCGCCTGTTGTTCCAGCTACTTAGAAGACCGAGGCGGAAGGATCGCCTGAGCTCAGCAGGACGAGGCTGCGGTGGCCGTGAGCATGCCACCGCACTCCAGCCTGGGTGACAGAGTGAGACTCCAACTCAAAAAAAAAATTTCTTTTAAAAAAATAAAAGAGAAGGAAAGAATCACAGCCGGTTTCTATGCCAACGGAGAGAGAGATCAAAATATGGCGCATGCCACGGCAAGCGGGGAGCACTGCTGGAGAAGGGAGGGTGGCAGGGACATGCAGGAACTGGCCTCATGAGAATAGACCCAGAGGATGCTCGTGCACTTAGATGCAATGACTGATGCGTGAGATGATGTGGAAGGAGTTGGAGGTTTCCTCCTAACGATGTCCATTTTCTCGGGGTATCAGAAGCAAGGGCATCCCTGGGGAGCGAGGAGGATTCCAGGGAGAAGGTGGTGGTGTGCAGTCGTCCAGGAGAGGGGCAGAGTTGACAGACCAGGGACATGTGGGATGGCCTGGCAGCCATGAGGGCCACATGAGGCCATGATCAGCACCGTGCACGCGGGCTTTCTCGTCCTCCTCCAGCTGGTGACTGCAGACGCGCTTGGGCACGCCTTGAAATGTCAGTCTGATCATGTCCCTGCCCCGCTGAAAAACCTCCAGGAGCTTCCACTGCACCAAGAAGGAAACTCCAGCTCTCCACACAGCCTGCAAAGCCCTGCACACTAGTCTCTACCTCCTTTCTGACTCAGTCTCAAAGATGACAGCCTCCTGAACTGACTGACCTCCTGGAACAGGTCGAGCATGTTTTTGACTTAAACTTCAAGCTAGCTGTTTTCTCTGCCTGAACCACCCCCCGTCCCCCCCCCCCCCCGCCCCCCGGCAATCTTCTCAGGGTTGGCTCTTTACTATCACCTAGGTTTAGATGGATGATTTATATCAACAATGTGTGGTAGCTCAGCGCACCTGCCCACACCCCACTGGGTGTTTTTGACTACAAATGGCATGACCCCCATTCCCCACCCTTCCTATGCACCTGGTCTTGCCTTATGGAACAATTTTTTTTTTTCTTTCCCCGGATGAAAAAAAAAAGTCCTCAAAAGGAAATGTTTTACCGATGTGGAAGTAGTGAAACAAAAAATGGCAGAAGCACTAAAAGCCATCAAAATGGACGAGTGGTTGATGAAAAAACCATCTCAATAAGTGTATTACATCAAGTGGAGCGTACTTCGAAAGTGACTGAAGTTTAAACATGGAAGAATAAATACAGAATGTTGTTTGTAAATATCACCTAGATTTTATCTTTTTGAGTCGGAGTCTCACTCCGTCGCCCAGGCTGGAGTGCAGTGGCACACTCCTGGCCACCGCAGCCTCGATCTGCTGGGCTCGCGATCCTTCCACCTCAGCCTCCCAAGTAGCTGGAACTACAAGGTGCGCGCCACTACGCCCGACTTATTTTTTGACTTGTTGTAGAGACGAGGTCTCACCAAGTTGCCCAGGCTGGTTAGGTTTTTTATCTTAAATGTCACCACTCAGAATAACCTCCCCAGATCACCCACCCAGTCAAAAGTAGCCCCTTAGTCACTATCTAATCGGCACATTTGAATCCTGGTGATGGTTATACTCGCTGATAATGTTGTAGAACATAGATCAGTGCCTGGCATCTGATAAATGCTCAACAAATATTTATTGAATAAATTAATTTGGACGAATGAATGAATGAAGAAATGGCCACATCAAATTCACTGCTAAACGTGAACAAAACGTAAGCTTCAGAACTAAAATATTTACAAAACATGAACTTGTTTGTTTTCTCCATTTGTGCCCACTTAAACTGGCAGGGGAAAGTAAGTAAAGTCACAGCTGAAATAGCAAAGATGGCAAACATCCCATTTTGAGTGTGTAGCTGGCAAGGCAGAAGTTCACAATAACATCTTTTCAAATTACATTATTATAGAAATTCTTTCTGATCTCTCAGCTGAGTCACTGTTTATTTTATAAGAAACTTGACATCCTTGGAAGAATATTTGTTTTCTCAGCTTTGTAGAAATAGGGGTAAAAGAACCCCACTCCAAATATGAGAAGAAAACGTTAAGCAATGTGAAGTATCCAATTTGAAATTATTGTAGTTTCCTTTCTTACTTCTTAGAAATAGTCATTGGGATTTATCCATCAAGACTGTTGCCCTGGTGACAAAGTGGATTAATTGTTTTATTAACTTCTAAATTCATAAAGGCTCTCCTAACTGGGCTCCCTCATTCTTCAAGTTCACTTCAGCTTCTGTGTACTAGCAAGTCCCATGGGTTTTCTACTGCTGCCTCGCATATCCTTAACTAATTATATAACTTGTTTTTTGTCTCTGACATTTCTCTCTTAGGAACTTTGTTTAACATATATAATTTGTATATATGGGGGGAGCCCCCAAAAAACTGGGATCACCTTTTGGAGGGTGGGCCCCTTGTGGTACACTCAGAATTTGTTCCTGCGGATCGAACAGTGAACCAAAGTTTTTTTTTGTTTTTTTTTTTTTTTGAGTTGGAGTCTCACTCTGTCGCCCAGACTGGAGTGCAGTGGCCACTCCCGGCCACCACAGCCTTGACCTGCTGGGCTCCGGCAATCCTTCCGCCTCAGCCTTCCAAGTAGCTGGAATTGCAGGCATGCGCTACCACGCCCAGCTGATTTTTTGATTTATTGTAGAGATGAGGTCTCACCAAGTTGCCCAGGCGGGTCTCGAACCCACGGGCTCAGGCATTCCACTCACCTCAGCCTCCCAAGGCGCGGGATTACAGGCTGAGCCACCGAGCCCGGCTGAACCAAAGTTTTTATCTGGAAGTTTTTAGAATGTTGTGTCATGATTTGTGGAAGAAACATCCAGAGTTTTGGCAAGCAGGTGGCTGGTTCTTCCACCATGACAATGCACCTGCCCACATCACACTGAGTGTTCAGCAGTTTTTTACCAAAACTGGCATGAACCCCATGCCCCAACCTCCCTGTTCATCCAATCTTGCCCCCAGTGACGTTTTTTTGTTTCCCTGGATGAAAGATGTCCTTAAACGGAAAAGTTTTGCTGATGTGGAAGAAGTGAAATGAAAAATGGCAGAAGCACTAAAAGGCATCAAAGTTGATGAGTTCAGAAACTTTCTGGTGCAGTATAAAAAGCATCTCGATAGGTGTATTGCATCAAACGGAGAGTACTTTGAAGGTGACTGGAGATTAAACATGTAAGAATAAATACACAATTTTTTATAAGTAAATTCCATTTTTTTATGGGTCACGCCCTCGTACTTTGGTCATTTTACATGAACCAGCTACTCACATTGTCCTTTCAAAAGGCTTTGTCAAGCTGCTGCTTCACCTGAGAAAATCCTCTGGCTCACAAGTGTTGCATGAATGGGAGATAACAAAGATCTCTAAAAGCAACTTTTCCTTTTTGTCCTCTAGACTGGGCTTCCCCACGATGCATGCCTAGTAGGTGCTACTATTCCCATAATGACTTTAAAATGTAGAATTGTTTTGCCATCTCATCTTCCATAATTATCTGCAGCAATGCCTCTATCTGTTTCCGTTCTTCTACACACACCTGGCAGTACGCGTGTGGTGTTTTTTTGAGGTCGATGGTAGCTTTGGCTTTGGGTCCCCTCTTCATTTGCAATTTATAACTTTCTTGGGGAGGGCCTGGCTTTAAGTTTGAGTAATGGTATGACTCTAAAGTAACAGAAATGTGATTCTTTCAAAAACATTTTATAAGTCAGAATTTTAGTAATTTAGACAGATTCTCTCTCCACCCTAAATTCTGACTTAATAAGTCTTGTTGAGTTTTAGATACCCACATCATATGTTTTTAAGGAATATCTTAAGCCCACTTCTGGAAGCCTACTAGATGGAAAGATTAGATTTTCTTAAGTTCTGCCTTCAAATTTTCATTTGGTTTGTAATTTGATACATTCTGAGAACCTCATATGAAAAACAGATTGGAAGTTTCTTGGTCTTAACTCACAGAACATTCTGCTTTCAAGTTAGACTTTTTAAAGAAAGTTCAAAGGGGAGTAATAATAAAGCAGACCCATAGGTTCCCTCAGTTAATTCATTACTACTTTTTCCCTGCCTCAATTTTTCAGTTATTGTTGTTCACAAGAATTTTAATAAAACTTTACTTAAAAAATTTTTGCTCCCTGAGTTATTAGATGGGCAGTTCAAAAGTGCTTATACATAGGTGGATTTGCCATGAAGCCAGTGAAACAAGCTCTCAAACAGGGCATGCTTTTAATCATCTGCTAGGTATCAATATTAAGCTAGATAGGCATGGTGGAAGTTGCACAAGAAAGACAGTGGACAGAAAGCATTCCTGGAAACTAAAACTTAACTAGGTAAGGAGGTGAAACCACACAAGTGCTAGCTAAGGCAGAACAGAAGAAAATAGGACTGGAAAAAGGGAAAATCTGGGAGAAAGGAATGCTTTTCAGGGCTGGAGTTACTCGGGGCTTTGAGAATTAGGATTGGTTATGACTCATAAGGCATAGGTAAATGTTCAAAGTTTACTAAAATGTAGGAACAGAGGGAGAAATAAGGAGATGAGAGTGGTAAAGTCAGAGGGCAGGCAGGAAAGAAGACTGTTTCACAGGAGCTAAACAAGAGAATTTCAAGAAAGAGTAGGTGTGTGGATTAAATGGGTTGCCCTTCATCCCATCAAGAGGTCCAGTCTCTCTTCACCCCTTGAATCTGGGCTGGGCCTGGGCCTTGTGCTGAAAGTGGTGGAGGTGACGTGCGAATTTCAGATTCTAAACCTCAGAGGGTCCGGTCACGTCGGCCTTCACCACCTTGGGATGCTGCCCTGTGTCTGACATGCGAAGAAGCCACTTAGCCTCCTGAAGGATGAGCAGCCACGTGCGAGATAGCCGAAAACACCACTGACAGCCAGCACCTGCTGCCACCTGTATGACATGGTCATGGGTCCTCCTGCCCAGGCAGCCACATGGGTGAGCCCAGGTAGAGCAAGCAGAGGCATCACCTGGCCAAGCCAAAGAGTCGTGGGAAATAGTAAATGGTTGTTTTCAGCCACTGCATTCAGGATGCTTTGTTATGCAGCAATGGGCAACCTGGTGTGAAACAGCCATAAAGACAGTTGACAAATGAAGGAACACCAATAGATTTAGAAGTCATTGGTGTCCTGGCCTCTCAGTTCTGGAAAAGACCTGAAACTGTTGGGCATGTTGCCAGTTTACAGATGGATACATTGAGTTATCCAGCTCTGACACCACTAGTGATTTCAGCTGTGTGCTTGTAATTCATGGTCTGGTTCAGATTCTACCGCTCGTCCAGTCATTTTGGCTTCACCTTGCAGAAAGCCAGATCCGGCCAAGGTATATCCAGCCTTCCTGACAATTTTATTTCTTATTGTAAATGAATCGTTTTCATTTTATTTTTTAAAAAACGGGGCCTCATCTGTATCAAAACTTAGCCTTATGAGTTGAGATTTACCTGATGACTAAAATGGAGAGGATTTTTTTCTTCTGCTTTTTCTAGAGTAAATGCTTTTAAAATTTATGCCTTTTTAAAGTACATGAAGCACAAAGTGAAAATTTCCCTCAGTCTTACTTAACTACACCCCCTAATAAACCAGAATTAGCAGTTTGGTCAGTCTAAATATATATGTACACATCTGCCTACCACCAATTTATCTATCAGGTTTATTCTTCTTTCGGGTAAAAGCTGAGAAATCACTATGCCCACGATTCTGTAAACATTTCTCTCTACTGTTTTGAAAGTATTTTTAAAAGGAAGTCACAACTATGAAAATGCAGCGCCCCCTCCCCATTATATTAAAACCCAAGAAAAGAATCCCTACGTTTCTAAATGAAACAACTTAATCCCAGGACAAGTAACAAGTTCTCCTTCGTCACCTCTTTCCCAGCCATGGTTTTGGCAGTAAGAGCTGCTATGAGAAAAGGGAGTTTTTACAGACCACTTGTAAGTTAAACTGTTTAACAGTCGCTCCATGCAAAATTTATTGAACCAGCTTTCTATATGCCTATTCATATAAGAAACTTTCTCTTTCTTAAAATTACCCTAAACATGCAGTATTTAGAACAGTTGAAAATGGTTAAGCCTGAAAGTTTTTCTGCTAATCTTAGCTTTAACAAGTGTTGAGGGCTCAGAGACCTGTAAGTCTGACAGAGGCGGAAAGACTGAGGCCAAAGGTCCTAGCACAGGGTGAACATGGTATCCCAGGACCTGCCAGAGCAGAGGTCACTACCATCATCATTTGGGTCATCCCCCTTTGGTGGACACAAACAAAACTTTCTGTAGTAGTGAGAGGCTAGAGAAATGGAGGAGATTCTGCGATGGTTACTGAGTAGCATTTTTACTTGTTGGGAAGAAATGGTTTTTCCGCTTCCTTGGCAGAATCACCCAAGTTGAAGGTGAGGCGGGGAAATCAGAATTCTGCACTGAGACATGGTCTTACACCAAGGAGACTATCCTAAAATCATTTCAGATATTTTTACTTAGTTGTACATAAAAGCTGCATGTTTGACCAAAGAGTATTATTCGAAACCAATGCTTGCAATACTTACACTTTTGCTAGCTCCATTGATATTTGTTCCAAAGAGCATCCCTTTGTCTCAGGTATAAACACAACAACAAAAAGCAGGGATGCTAGACTCATGAGTGTATATATAAAGCACACCCACGGCAGGCCAATCAGATCTACAAAGAACAAATGGATGTGATTAGAACAGTGTGTGTTTCGTGTGGCTTTCATCCCATTTGTGAACAACCGCTTCTTAGGGCATATCTAAAGCTGTCTGCATTTCAAACATGCCAGTAGTATCCAGGGACATGGGACTCACAAGTTAAACATGTAGCCAGCTCCGAAAAACGACCTCAGCTTTCTCTGATAAAGTAAGTAGCAGTCTTGTAACTATCACAATTCAAGCCTACTGCCATCTTCTTGGTGGGCATGTCTTCCTTTTCAAAATGGCAACGTACATTTATTAATGCCCCCAAAAAAACCACATGCTCGCTGCGGAAAGAGAACCTTAAGAGACACAGAAACATAATGAGGAAGGTAAAAGCTGTCTTCTCACCCTCCACAGTTCCCCTCTTGGGGATAACCACTGCAGCAGTTTGGTGTCTATTTGAATTTTTAATGACAAATTTGTGTAGATGGACTTTTCTTGAGATGAGCTCACACTTCTTTACTCTGATTTGAATAAATCATTTCACGCTGGCAATATTCATCATTTTTAAATAGCTGACAGTGTATGTGTAATGCTTCTTATTGGCTTCAGAGAAAAAAGTGAACATGGGCCCAGTGAAAGGCATCAACTTGCCAAAATGCATTGCAAGAAGCAGGATCCTTAAGATGGCTCTCACCTGCCAGCCTAGTTATTCCTCTCACCACTTCTAGCCAATGAAACAGGCCTTCTGTTGTCAGGGTCAAAGATCAAGGTACATTCAATCAGTACATTCAATCGTGAACGGTGGCCCCCAGGGCACTTTAGCCCGCCATTTGTGTTTTGCCGGCCCCACCAGAAAGTCTGGTGTGGCAGGGAGCAGTAGTGAGAAAGAGGCCAACTCTTTTGGACTTAGGTTCAGACTACAAACGACATTTGACATTTGCAGATAGCCTTTCGCAACTGCAGTCACAAACCTCTCAGTTGGTCAGGCAGGAGAACTGACCGAGCGGTTGTATACTTAGGAGGTGTTTGTAAATGTAATGGGGAAGAATCCAAGCATAGTAAACACTTGTCCTTGAGCTGTGCTGAGGTGAGGAGAAGCAGGAAGAAGGAAGAAGCACTGCAGTTCTCTTGGCAATGTTCATTCAACTCCTCTCTCTCTCTCTCTCTCTCTCTCTCTCTCTCTCTCTCTGTGTGCTTTTCTTGTTGCTGACACAGGGTTTTGCCTGTGCTTGTCAAATTGGGTCTTCTTCCCTCTCTGGAGCATGACACCAGAATATAGAAACTGTAAGAACCTCAAGCGTGTCTCATCAAACTCATCCCCAGTTCTGTTTCAGCACTTTCAGGAACAGGGTGCTCGCCACTTCACAAAGCCTCTCACTGCCTCAGGAGATAGCTCTATCCATTAGAAAGGCATTCCTTATTTAGATCCCAAATCTACCTTTCCTAAATTCTGCTTTGTCCTCTATCATGACATACATTGAGTCAGCTCTCCCTACCCCTCTCCATGACAGCCGTTCAAGTATTTGAATGCATCTCCTCCCTTCTCTGAGTATCCTCTTGTCCAAGTCAAACCTCCTGACCGCTCCCAAACATTCTTCACAGAGCAGAGGTCACTACCATCATCATTTGGGTCACCCCCCTTTGGTGGACACACTGTAATTTTTAAACAACCTTCTCCAAATATTTTACTCAGAGCTGAACGCAATACTGCAGTTGGGTCATGAGCACTTTTGAGTACATTTGTCTATCTGGAACAGTCTGCTTTTATTGATACAGCTGAAATTGCACATAAATGTTGGTATTTAATGGCTTGCTGCCACATAAAGCCTCACACCTTTTAGGTCTCTCTAGCTCACACTTGGAAAATTGGTCTTTGAAGACAAGTAGAAATTGTCAAGCATTCCAATTAAATGTCATCTGAAGATTTTAGATCAATCCAGGCTTTAAAAAAATTTTTTTTTCAAAGAAAGAAAAGTTTATTTAAAAGTAAATTCGAGAGAGAAAGAGAAGGGGGAGAGAAGATTCACCCCCCCAAGGCTGGGGAGGGGACCAAAGCCAGGAAGCATGGCGACAGCCATAGCTCAAAGAGCACATGGCCACACCAGAGGCTGGCAAGGCAATGGCCGCTGGCTGCTGTGGTTGAGTCCTTTTAACCATTCCCCTTGATGAGGGAAGATCATTAAGGTGATTGGGTGGTGGTCTGCTCCATGTCATCAAGGAGATCTGTTTCCCTAACATTTGCTCTAAAAGTCCACTCGGGAGAACTTCTAAATCCTCATCAGGTCATCCAATTAGCTAGCCTTCCCAGAGATTTGTGTCATCATTTTTCATCCCTCATCATTTCCATTATTTATTTGATATTTCGTTTTCTCCACACCAAACAGCAGATGAAGGGTGTGTGTGTGTGTGTGTGCTTGTGCTCATGTGTGTGTATGTGCGTACGCACACACATGCATATGAAGATGAAGGGTATATGAAGGGAAGTCTATGTGTGTGATCTGAGTAGGAGAAGTATGGTCAATGCTAATGACTAGTTTCATATATATATCTACACATAGATATATAGATAGATATACTAGCTTCATATATGTAATCTATCTAGAATAGATAGATTCTATCTATTCTAGATAGATAGATTAGATATATGAAATGAAGAAACTGGGTCATTTGTCTCATAGAATTTTCCACAGTCTGGATTTTGTTATTGTAGTTAGCTTATATATCCCTCATATATAGATGAAATAAAGAAATCCCAACTCATTGGTCAGTTTTCGAGGATGCTGGGGAACCACTGCATTATTTTGAAAACTAGAAAATAAGAGAAAGTTTCAAGCATATATCTTGCCTTTTTTACATGCTCCACATTTCAGGGTAGCCAAATAGCTAAGAAGAAGAAATTTCTCTTTATGGAGGTATTTCAGATAAAGTTTTAGAAGAAATAATATCATGAAAATAATGGGTGGGGAAGTGATCATCAAAAGAAACCAATATGACAGAGTAGAGACAACCAGACCTAATGTGCTTCCTGATGGCAGGACACACAGCATCACCTGTGCAGGATTTTGCTGACAACCAAAATTTGAATCTCCTTGGCAGGGTGCAGTGGCTCAAGTCTGTAATCCCAGCACTTTGGGAGGCCAAGGCAAGAGGATTGCCTGAGTCCAGGGGTTCGAGACTAGCCCAGGCAACTTGGCGAGATTTTGTCTCTACAATAAATCAAGAAAAATTAGCCAGGCATGGTAGTGTGTGCCTGTAGTTCCAGTTACTTGGAAGGCTAAGGTGGAAGGATTGCCTGAGCCCAGTAGGTCAAGGCTGCGGTGGCTATGAGCATGCCACTGTACTCCAACCTGAGTGACAGGGTGAGATTCCAACTCAAAAAAAAAAAAATCTCCAGCCGGGCGTGGAGGCTCACTCCTATAATCCCAGCACTTTGGGAGGCTGAGGTAAGAGGATTGCCTGAGCCCATGAGTTTGAGACCAGCCCAGGCAACTTGGCGAGACCTCATCTCTACAGTAAATCAAGAAAAATTAGCCAGGCGTGGTAGCACATGCCTGTAGTTCCAGCTACTTGGAAGGCTGAGGAGAAAGGATCACCTGAGCCCAGCAGGTCGAGGCTGCGGTGGCCTGGGCGACAGTGAGACTCCTACTCAAAAAAACAAAACAAAGCAAAACAAAAACAAAAAAACTCCTCAAGCCTCTGTCTAGATGTAATAGCAATTTACAGGAAACAAAAAAGACAGAGGGGCATGCAACTCACTATAATCAACAAAATCCAGTTGGAACGTTCTGTGAAATAAATGATTTTTAATTTCATTAAAAATATAGGATGAGATGAGGGAAATGGAGACGAGACCTACAAATTATGAGACACATCAGCCAATTTTAAATTATATATTGGAGTCATGTTTCAAACAACATATAAAAAATAATAAGGCAATTGGAAGAATGTGAACATAGACTGGATATTCAAGACTAAGGGATTGATAAAGTCTGGATATTTATTCTCTCCAAGTCTCATGTTAAAATGTGATCCCGGCCATTGTCTTGCTAGACTCTGGTGTGGCCATGTGCTCCATGAGCTATGGCTATCGCCATACTTCCTGGCTTTGGCTCCCTCCCCTACCTTGGTGAGGTGAATCTCCTATTTCTCTCTCTTTTTCTAATTTACTTTTTAAATAAGCTATATTTCCTAATCTTAAAAAAAAAAAATGTGATCTCCAGTGTTGGAAGTGGGGCCTAGTGGGAGGTGTTTGGGTCACAAGGGCAGATCCCTCATGAATGGCTTTATGTCATTCTCACAGTAATGAGTGAGTTCTCACTATATTAGTTCATGCGAGAGTTGGGTATTTAAAAGAGCCTAGCACCTTTTCTCTCTTGCTTCCATTCTCACCGTGTGCATGGTCTCCCCTTGATTTCCACCATGAGTAAAATCTTCCTAAGGCCTCACCGAAAGCCAAGCAGGTGCCAGTGAGCCAAATAAACTTCTTTTCTTTACAAATTACCCAGCTGCAGTATTCTTTTATAGCAGCACAAAATGGACTTACACCGGTATTTTAGGTGTGATAATGATAATCTGGTTATATTTTTTAAAGTCTTATCTTTGAATGGTTCATGCTGAAATTGAACAGACAAGATGACATATGTATGGGATAAAACTCAAAATAACTTGATAGGAAAAGAAGAGGTGTGGTTATAATTACATTCAGATTGAGAACTGCTTACGTCGGGTCATGGGCACATCAGGGTCATGGCCATTCTGAACCATGGACATTCTGAGCGTGTTTGAAAATTTCTACCATAAAGTGGTTTTTAGGTGGGTTCGCTTCGCTAGCAGTTGACATTAGAGGAAAGCAAAGAGATCTTACCGGTGACCGTCAAAAATGTCAGAGAGATGAGGAGATTGATGCCCCAGTTCATGCTAGAAGTGACAGCCATGGCGCGTCCTCTAATCCCACCAGGAAAGATCTCGCTGAGCACCAGCCAGGGCACTGGAAGAAAGGGGACAGGGGGTGGGAGCAGCAAAATTAGCAAAAGTCCATGGACTCTGAGGGCACAGCCACTGATGTCTCGGCCCTTGTTCTGCTCGGATTTGTGGTTGGGGAACAGGGCTGGTTCCTAGCTCTGCAGGACATGACAGAAAAGGTATGTGCCTTCTCTTCACCTATGACAGAGGGATTAAGGGCTCAGGAGAAACACCTGGAAAGACTGACTTCGTGACCAGCGTAAGGAAGCAACATGAAGGGCTGGTGCCCAACACAGACCTGAGAAATCCAAACGGAGGTGGCAGTGGCTGGGCCACCTGCCTGGCAGCAACAAGGAAGCCAGCTATGGACACCTGCCAAGCACAGGAATCTCTGTGCCAGAGCCCAGCTGTACCTGCTTTAGGACCATACCCTTCTCGTACTCTGTCCCCCGACCCCAGATAAGTAAAAAAAACACAGTTTGTGAGCAGGCAAGAAATAGAGCCACAGGAAGCCAAACCCTCCCTGCTCCCATGTGGACTTCCCTGCCTGATGCAAGCTGGGTGGAGAGAAGTTCTAAATCAAATACAGCTCCTACATTTGATTACTGTTACCAGACTAGACAACTGAATTTCTGAAGGGAGAGTTTTCTTGGCACCAAAACTCATCAGAGGACTTTTTATTATCTGGGAGTGACAGGGAACATCACGTGGCCTGCCTGATGGGATTAGAAAGGGCAGCAGAGGCCAGGCTCAGTGGCTCAGCCTGTAATCCCAGCACTTTGGGAGGCCAAGGCGAGTGGATTGCCTGAACCTGCAGGTTCAAGACCAGCCCGGACAACTTGGCAAGACCTCGTCTCTACAATAAATCAAAAATTAGCCAGGCGTAGTAGCACGTGCTTATAGTTCCAGTTACTTGGAAGGCTGAGGTGGAAGGATCACCAAAGCCCAGCAGGTCGACGCTGGGGTGGCCATGAGCGTGCCACTGCACTCCAGCCTGGGCGACGGAATGAGACTTCAACTCAAAAAAAAAAAAATTCCTTGAGATGAATGACAACAATGATACAGGTTATCAAAACCTCTGGGACACAGCCAAAGCCGTGCTCAGAGGAAAATGTATGGCACTTAAAGCCTACATTAATAAGACTGAAAGACTGCATATTGACAACCTAACATCACATCTCAAGGAAATAGAAGAAGAAGAACAAATCAAACTTAAAGCTAGCAGAAGAAAAGAAAAAAATAACAAAGATCAGAGCAGAACTAAATGAAATTGAAATAAGAAAAGCAATACAAGCCGGGTTCAGTGGCTCAATCTGTAATCCCAGCACTTTGGGAGGCCGAGGCAAGTTCTGAGGGTTCAAGACCAGCCCAGACAACTTGGCAAGACCTCATCTCTACAATAAATAAAAAATTAGCCAGGTGTGGTAGCACGCGCTTCTCTGCTGCTACTTGAAAGGCTGAGGCAGAAGGATCACCGAAGCCCAGCAGGTTGACACTGGGATGGCCGTGAGTGTGCCACTGCACTCCAGCCTGGGGGACGGAGTGAGACTCCAATTCAAAAAAAGAATAAGAAAAAAAAGAGCAGCAGAGAAGCAAATTAACTTGTCTTCTGTCATAGCTTATCAAACCCAGTTTGCCTAATAAAACAGCTATGAGTTCTTACTGTGGGCTTTTACAAACATTTTTACTACATTGTCTCATTTGACCCTCACAGATCCTTACAAGGCAGCCAATATTACTATCCCACTTTTATAGAAGAGGAAACTGAGACTTTAGAGGAGTTACTAACTTGCCAAGGTTACAGAACTCAGAAGTGATAAAGGTAGCATTATCCTTGGCAGTCGACCTCTGGAACTCATGTTTTTTAATCACTGTGCTCTCTTGATATCGGCTCAATAAGTTCTTGTCAATTAATAAATAAATGTGGAGTTGTAAACATCTTTAATTCTGTGGAAAGAAGGACTTAGAACCTGCCCCAGCCCTGGCTCACTGCTGGCTAGTCTGCCATGTGTTCAGAAGCCAGCACTAATATACTGACCGACTATATAATCCTAGCCCAGAAGAGGGAATGGGAAGAAGAAAACTAGAAGCCAGGGAGGAACCTCCTCTGGCCAGCAGCCACTCGGGCTGCCTTTGCTAGAATCAAGCAGTCAGCTGTGCCTCTAGCTTAAAATTTGCCTCTCATGACAAGAGGAAACATCTATAGAGAAAACATCTGCTCCAAGTAAATGTGCTGTGCTTTAAAGTAAGAAAAAATGAATTGCAGAAGTCTTTTTCTTCTGATTATCTTCTCAGAGTGAATCTACACAGGGTTGCCTGTAAGACATGAAAGATAACTGTAATAAATGCAGCATATTTATTACTGTTCTAATTAATGGGGAATTCACAAATAGAATTCCGTATCTGCCAACTCTCATCTCACCTCTCTTTCCCACCACTCTCCACCCCAAAGACCTCCACTAGATTCATGCAGGTTATAGCCTTGATAAAATCACTTTTCATGAGACCAGTTTCATGCTCAGGTAACCCTGTCTCAAGTTTTGTAAGACTGAGGATCTGGCTCTGAGTAGAATAGCTGCATAATTCTGGTAAAGTCCTTGTAAAGAAGACCTGTTTTTTACAAGATAAAATTATATAAGTATAATTTTTAAGCTAAATAATCTATGTCATAGACAAAACCTCCAGGCCCCTTACTGCCATGGGCATTAGACCATGTGTCAGGTGGAGCTGAGGGTCCTTTATTGGCTGTGAAGAGGTGCTAGGGGAGGGGCTTGTGTTTTATTTTAGGAGAGGAGTTAGCTCGGGTCTTCTTGATTCCAAACTTCCATCCCTACCTCTCAAACTCCCTTCTTCCTCTCCCCACCTTTCGTCATGGTGGACTCAGAATTATTTGGTAGGGTTTTGGGAGAATCATTGCTGAGCTCATCAGTGCCACATTGTTCTCAGATGAGAACGAGTTGATTCTGCTGTTCTAGAAAGTGGTGGATCTCACCAACAAGAAGATGGGACAGTTGCACAAAACACTAGGATATGTGCTCAGTCTGAACTGCCAGGGTCTTGCCTAGAAAAACTCAAGATCCATACTGCAAGCCTGTCCTAGGCACACACTGAGTGCAGCAGCTGAGCCAAATCCTTGGGCAGTTTAATGAGACAGCAATCAGTAACTGAATATTGAAAAAGAGACTTCCCTCAGACTCTGTTCTCATGGAAACTTGTCAGGCAAGTCCTGTACTTGGCATTTCCAAAATGATCATATCATTGCTTAAAGCATTTACTTATATTTTAATCTAATGAAAAGAATTCAAGAATTGATGCCTTAGTTTTTAAACTAACTACAACTGGATGTTGCAGCAATTGACAAGTATTTTGACAAGGATGGTTCAACCTCCCAAATATGTCCAGTTTAAAATAAGGGTATTATTTTAACAGTGATTTCAGAACCATAAAATTACAGGTTTTTAGCCAGGCACGGTGGCTTACACCTATAATTCCAGCACTTTGGGAGGCCGAGGTGAGAGGATTGCCTGATGTCCAGGGGTTCAAGACCAGCCTAAGCAACTTGATGAGACCTCATCTCTACAATAAATCAAAAAATTAGCTGGGCATGGTAGCACGTGCCTATGGTTCCAACTACTTGGAAGGCTGAGACAGAAGAATCACCTGAGCCCAGCAGGTCAAGACTGCAGTGGCTGTGAGTGTGCCACTGCACTCCAGCCTAAGTGACTGAGCAAGACTCCTACCCCCCCGCAAAAAAACAAAAAAACAAAAAACTACAGGTTTTCAGATCCAAAAATAGTGAAATAAAAATCTGAAAGCAACATGTGTAGCAACGTGAAATTTACTGAAAGGGTAAGGTCTTTCCATGGTGGACCTAGAAGCAAGACAGTGCAAGAATTTTACATGCCTCAATGTTCCCTGGAAAGATGCTGTGCATTAGTTCACAAGTGAAGAGCACAAAGGTAGAAACCACACATGGGGAATCAATAGGCTGGTGTTTATAATAGCAGGTGGAAGTTTTCTTATAATCATCTATTTTTTTCCCCCCAGTGAGATGACCTGATTACTCCCCAAAGAAAAATCAAGTTATTGCCACAGGGGAGGGCTCCCTTTCCCTGCCACAATGAAGAAAGGATGGCTTTCTCTGGACGTCCTCTTTATTTGCCACCCTGATGATTTGCCAACAGGAGGTACATTGTCCCATTCACTCGTGAGGAATCCACAGAGCACTCTTCCACCCTGAGCAAGCCACCGCAGTTTAGCAGGTCCCAAAACAATTTTCCACGATTCCTTTTATTCCACTTCACCTCATCATTTCAAAACTACCTCAGCAATTTGTACCCTCATATATGTCAGAGAAGTCTTGTCTATGCTGCAATAATTGAAGAAATTTTAGACTTATGAGTAGAAACTGTTTATAGATACGGACCTCATATTTTACATGCTCTTAAGCCGGGCTCGGTGGCTCAGCCTGTAATCCCACGCCTTGGGAGGCTGAGATGAGTGGATTGCCTGAGCCCGCGGGTTCGAGGCCCGCCTGGGCAAGCGAGACCTCATCTCTACAATAAATCAAAAAATTAGCCGGGTGTGGTAGCGCACGCCTGTAGTTCCGGCTACTCAGAAGGCTGAGGTGGAAGGATCGCCGGAGCCCAGCAGGTTGAGGCTGCGGTGGCCGGGAGCGGCCACTGCACTCCAGTCTGTGCGACAGAGTGAGACTCCAACTCAAAAAAAAAAATTTTTTTTTAAAAGTTATTTTAAAGATGTGGAGTACAATTCAGGTCTGTAAAAATCTTTATCGAAGCACCTCAGGTTTTCTTTTTCTTTTTTGGTAAGAGGCTACTTAGGTTTTCGAATTAATTTTAACAGAAGGAGAAGAAAAGGAGAATTTTACTGGGAAATGTGGGTAGAGGCTGATGGTTAGGATGGTGAGGAGGGTCTCCCAATTTGATTCGGGAGGATCTTACGAACAGTTTTTAAGACCTGCCAGTAGCTGACAACATTTCAACCTGATTAACTTCTAGGGTGAGGAGATGGGGGTGTATTCGTCTGCTGGTTTATGTGCTTGCCTGTCGCCTGGCAACATCTCAAGACATTTCTGATGCTGGAGAATCCCACAAAGTAGACTGAACTGGAAGTCCTGGCCCCAAGATGGGCCAGGTAAGGCCTGGGATTGACTGGTTGATCGTGATTGAGCCTCTGGGAACCCTGACCTGCACTTATACAGCCATACAATTGGTCACATAATCATTAGCCTTTGGATCAAAGTCTGTTCCATTCTTTATAATGTAGATAACTGGGTACCTTATGTAAGGGTTTTAACTATGACTGCTGCAGGTACTGTACAAAGAAATAAATGTGTAAGAGTGAACTTTAGTGAAGAATCTTGTACAATTAGGGAGAAAGTCAAGTTGAGAACAAATACAATAATCTGGATTAAGTAGGTTAATATGAATTTAGGAAAACTGTGAAATCATTTAAAAATGATTTCTGAGTTTCTGTGTACATGTCAATATACACATAAGGTTAGAAGTTTTGTGAAAATTTCAGAAATTCCTTGTAGTTCTTAGAGTGGTTACCCATAGAAGCCTGTTTCTAGATTCTGTTGCTATTTATTTATTTATCCAGATTTTGGGCAGTGTGAATGAGTGAAATAATATTATTTCTTTAATTAGGATTCTGTTGTTATTTTTCAATTAATCTGTGTCAGTAGCTTTAGCATTTGTATTAAATCATTTTCTTCATGAAAGCTTTTAATGAGGAAACAAATTGATTGTATTTATATATTGGATTCTTGCCACTGCAATGTGTATTCGGTCGTGTCTTTTGAAGTGTATTTTTGCCGGTCATTTTGTGGTTTGTCTCTGAAGCCAGACTTTGGGGAAAAGAATTCTTCATCTGGATGAAGGTTTCCATTTAACAAAGCTTTCTTATTCTTAGTTTTCTCTTCTTCTCTTTCATCCCTTTCTTTGATTTTCTTTCTGTTTTTCCCTCTTGCCTTTGTGTGAGTAATTTAGAGGAAAGTGAAGGCACCCCATCCTCCTCTTATTTGGTATAAAATCCACACTTCATAGCATTGCTTCTGACGCCTTGCCCTCTGCCTGCCCCTCCAGCCTTGTCCCTGCCCCTCCCTGAAATGCTCCCTGTTCCTACCGAACTCAGATGGCCCTGGCTGTTTCTCACCTCCATCCACTGGTTTGGCAAGGATGGACTGAGCACAAGCCCTATGCCTTTGCTCCCTGAGGGTCCCATAACAGAGAGACAAGAAGATTATAATGAAGTGTAGTACAGGTGCCACTGAGAGGCACGCACAGATGTGCTGTGGGAACACCTTGAACAGGACACTGCGCTGAGCCTAGAGGAATCATGAAGAGTTAGATAGAAAGAGGAGGCACAAAAAGAGAGGTGTGCTGACAGAGGGGGCAGTAACACGTGAGCAAGAATGAGTGGAAGCAGGGGAGGACCTGAGAGCTGGGGTGAGCCATTGAAGGATTTTAAGCAGGAAAATCATAAGACTGTGCTTGCCTTGTAGGTCATTAAAATGATGATGGCACTAATGACAAAAAGCACTGACGTATATTGAAGGCTTACCAGGTGTCAGGCTAACTGCTCCATTCTTTACGCATATCACCTCTATTCATCCTTCCAAGAATCAAACGAGGCAGGCATGGTTATTATTTCTACTTTTTTTTTGAGACAGAATCTCACTCTGTCACCCAGGCTGGAGTACGGTGGTACGATTATAGCTCACTGCAGCCTTGAACTCCTGGGCTCAAGCAATCCTCCCACCTCGGCCTCCCAAAGTGTTGGGATTGCAGGCATGAGCTACTGTGCCAGGCTAATTTTTTTTTTTTAATAGATGGGGTCTCGCTATGTTGTCAATCTGGTCTTGAACTCCTGGCCTCATGTGATCCTTCTGTCTTGGCCTCCCAAAGTGCTGAGATTATAGGCATGAGCCACCACACTGGCCTATTTCTATTTTAAAGATGAGGAAACTGAGGCTGCAACTAAAGTCTCACAGCTAAAAAATAGAGGAGCTGAGACTCAGCCCAGACCTGTCTGCAAAGCCCTTGTTCCTCATGCTCATCGTGCTCCCTTTTCCATCAGCACCAAGAAGAATGGATCGAGGGAGCAAGATGATGGCAGGTAGACCACTTAAGACATGGCTACATTGATTTGGGTGAGGCATTTTGAGAGCTCAAATGAATTCAGTGTCTGCAGAGATGGAGAGAGGATACAGTAAAAAGATATTAAGGAAACAGAATTCCCACATCTTGGTGACTTATCGGATACACACAGAAATAAAGAGCTAAAGAAATGATCCCTAAGTTTCAATGAAGGTGATGCCTTCATTGAAATAGGGAACATGGCTGGGCACAGTGGCTCAAGCCTGTAATTCCAGCACTTTGGGAGGCCGAGGTGAGAGGACTGCCTGAGCCCACAGGTTCAAGAACAGCCTGGGCAACTTGGTGAGATCTCGTCTCTACAATAAATCAAAAACTTAGCTGGGTGTGGTAGCGTGCACCTGTAGTTCCAGCTACTTGGAAAGCTAAGGCAGAAGGATCGCCTGAGCCTAGCAGGTCGACGCTGGAATGGCGTGAGCATGCCTCTGCACTCCAGCCTGGGTGATGGAGTGAGACTCCAACTCAAAAAAAAAAAAAAAAAGAAAGAAAGAAATGCGGAACACAAGGATAGGATAGGTTTCGGATGTGTGAGACAAAGGACAGTGCTACTTCTGAGAGAAGAGTGGAATGATGTCTCTTGCTTTTGAATGTTATAATTGATGATTAAAGGTATTTAATACATGCAGGAACTGTAGGGACGCCTTTTGCCATTGGTTCCTTCCTGGATCAACCTGAGCCCCATGGCCTGTCCCTCTAGTCTCCTCTGACTCTCTTGTCCTTCCATTCCACAAGCTAGACAAATTCTAACCTTGAATCAGTTCAGCTGTCCTACTTCTCTGCACTTGTACCTGGGCAGCTAATCAGTGCTGGAGAAAACACACAGTTGGATTGCACCACAGTACATCGTAGTCTTCACGCTCAGATGAACCCCTAGTGATGCCTGGCGCTTATTTCACGTGCCTCATGTCAGCAACGTTTCCAGTTTCCCTTAATGTTTTTTTCTTCCCCAAGTCCTTCTCAGTCGTGACTTCATCATATTGCTTCTCGCTCTTTCCATGGCATCATAGCCTACTTCACGAGAGAAAACAGAGGCTTTCAGGTTGCAAACCATGTGGCCACCTGCCCTGCCCCCTCCTCAGCATATCAGCTTTGGGGTGCTAGGCTGGGCCTTTGCCACCAGCTCTATTGATGGGCCTGGCCCCCTGTGCCTGACCTCCCTCTACACCTTGGGCCTGGCTTCTCTGTGACCCTCATCTCCCCTGACAGGCTTCTTCTGTCTGATCCCAAATCCTCCCCTAGCAACCCTTATCTGCAGGCAGTAACACTGGTTCTGGCATTAGACAGACCTGGGTTTCTCTGATCCCAGTTTTTATCGTTGTGTGTTCTGAGCCAATTGCATCACTTCTTCACAATTTGATTATTTCAGACTGGTCCACAGTTGGGTTTTCTGTGCCTTTAGTCCCTCACAGAGTATTTGGCAAATAGTGAAAATTCATCTCCACTGTTGAGGGAATGAATGCAGCAGTCATAACTTGAGATACAGGGGATGCGCTGACTTGTTAATGTTGAGATATTCATTCTGCCTGATGAGCTCTACTAAGTAGTTCAGTTAAAATTTTTTTTTCATGTAACATTTGCCCTCAGGTGAATAATATGACCATGTTCATAACAAGGAAAATATCAAAGGCATGATAGTGGAGAAGACTTTATCCAAGAGGGGTTTAAATGTTTTCATAGAAACTGTCTTTTCAAACGAATATCACATTTTTTAACTTGCTCCTGATTCTGTACAAGATAAACTGGTGATTCCACATCGTGGACTTTTAAGCTCCTGTCGTGCAGTCAGATAACTTCTCTGTGCTTCATTTTTCTCATCTGTAAAGTGAGCACCAGATTAAATTATCTTAAATATCCTTCCAGCTGTAAAATTCAATGAGTATATGGACCACTGTCACTCAAACATACAGCTATCAGTTGTTCTACCAATTAGATACCTGTAAGAGTCTCAGCAGTGGAAGTCGCTATTAACCTGAGGCAAGCAAAAAATAAAACAAAATGAGGTCTTCAAGTGTCAACAGTGGCAAAAATGGCAGGGCAAGGGCCAGAGAGACAACTTAAGATATGATTATCAGTTGGAGCTCTCTGTATGTGAACAGTGACTTGCTTTCTCCGATGCACAAATGTGGAACCAAGAGATGTCTCTTACTTGCTAGTGCTCTGGTCTGTAATCTAATCTCTGTCCCTTCTGTTGCTCTCAAGTAGCCTCCTCAAATACCTCCCTGCTTCTCTCCCTCTCTTCTATGCTGCTCAGCTCTGCTGGATTTGATTACAGTGGGCATCATTCTCAATCCCTAAAGACAAGCGAACAATCAGGCCTTCTAATGACTTCCTTTTAGCCATAGGAGAAATAAAATCTAAACTCTGATCTGATATTTAGGGTCTTTTATTTTGCTGTAGTGTACTGGACTAGCCTTTTCTTTAATTAGTTTGTTGGATTATAGTTGGTTGTAGTTGTTGGAACCATGTTCGTGACAAGGAAAATACCAAGGCATGATAGTTGAGAAGAGTTTGTCCAGTGTTTTAAGATGTTTTCATAGAAACTGTCTCGTTTTCAAATGAATATTTACCTTGCTTCTGAACTTAAAAAAAAAACAACTTGCCCCTAATTCTGTATAAGACTGTACACTAGGATATCTGCACTAGTAAGATTTGCTAGTGAGGAAACAGTCTTCATCATAGAGAGTAGTGGAGGGAATATTAGAAGGCAAGTGTCCAGTGTTGCAATGAGAAAGTTTAGTCACTGACTCACCAAAAAGAGTTCCCAGGTTTCTTACTGTTTATATCCAACGTGGGTGTTTGATTGACCAGAGCATGATTCCATGTAGAAAAAGTGTTATAGAAGAATATAGTGATGAATAGGGTTTTATTTAATTTCTTTTTAAAATTTAGTTTCTTTTTTTTTTTTTTAAGCAGGATTTATTGAAAGGACAGAAAAGCTCCCACAGTGGGAGGGGACCCGAAAGGGTTGCTCTTGTGTCTTTTTTTATTGTCTGGGAATGACCTTTAAATATTTGGAAAGGGGTCATGAGTTTTATTGTCAACATCATATTTTGCTTGTTTATTATTTAATAAAGGTTTGATTGTAATTATTGTATTTTGTAAGTAGGAGAACATTGTGTTATCATCTACATGGGTGAGTTTCTAAATATAGACTCAAGACCACAGAAATATTACATCCAAGAAAAGAACCCACGATCATCTTATGACAGTTCTTCTGTTATATCATTGACTTATATGCCTATTGTCTGTCATTGCCATAGTATTTGTTGTTTACTGTCTTAGACTGTCATGTCTTCATATAAAATATTTCATAGTTTGGACTAGAGTGTAAGCTCCTTGTAAGTAGGTACTAGATCTTTTACATTTGATGGAATTGAGGAACTGGGGTGTAGAGGGACCCCCAGCTCCCTCCATAGACCTTCCCTTTGCTGCCCGACTGTTTCTAAGGCTGATACCTCCTGGACCCCGGGATCCCAGGCCTCGGATTCCTCCACCAGAGACTTCCACCAGAGGGTGCTCTTTTTCCATTTCTATTCTTGGGTGTCACTGGCCACATTACCTATGTCAGTAGCCCATTCCCTCTGCAGAGTTGTAAATGACAGATTGGTAGTAGAAAGAGAATTTGAGATCAACATGAGTCTTTCCAAATGATAAAAGAGGTTATAGGAAATATCTACAATGTACACAATCTTAGCATTTCTCGGCAAAGCCATTTCCTGGGGCATAAATCAACTTCTCCCATGTGGCTCACTGCTCAAAGTCAGTTACAAGGAGTTTTCTTAGTCTTATTGATGTCTGTGGAAGCCCTGCTCAACTAGGTGTCCAACTTAAACCTAGGATTCCATTTCTAATGCCAGAATAACACTTCAGTGTTAGTTTTTTGCAGTCTGTTAGGAGACAGTCATTACCAGACAACAGAGGTGGTCAAGAGGGATATCAAATAAGTTTTTGGACCTTGAGTATTGCAGACAGTCTATGCATTTGAAAGGCATTGCTGTTTTGATGTAGAAATGAAGTTCAAATTTGGATATCCTGAAGTCATTAAGAAGACATTTGATTTTGTTGAGCAGCTGGTTTACCAAGGCGGAGAGTATATGATGTGTTTTAGATTTCCATAAGTCACAGGTAAAATAACACTTTTAATACTTCAGTTGCAAAAAACACTCCATCTAGATGTTCTAGATTTATAACATCACAGATGTTGGCCTTTCTGGATAACTAGTTTTATAATGTCATTACAATCCTATTCATCTAACCCAGCAGGTCTTATCATTTTTGGTGTGGGGTGAGTGGGAGGGAGAATTGTTGACGTCAATGAAGTCTATGGACTTTCAAGGGAAAAGAAAACACGTATTACTTTTTACCCACAATTTAAGGGAGTTTATGAATCCCCTGAAGCCCAGTGATGGACTCCAACTTAAAGACCTCTGATCTGACCACTCTCTAATACTCACAGGCAGTTGTGTCTTCTTTTAAGCACTAGATTTGTTTTCTGTGTTACAGCCAACAGGAAAGTCGTTAATGTGGAAATTAAGAGCTTGGGTTCTGGAACCAAGCAGACCTGAATATAAATCTTGGTTTTGCCACTTAGTAGCTGTGTGATCTTGGTCAAATTGTTTGACCTTCCTGAGTCTCAGTTTCCTCATTTGTAAAATGGGAAAATAATAATACCCACCTCCTAGAGTTGTTACAAAGATTAAATAAAATAACACATGAAACATACACTTTGCACAATGACATATGCATAAGTACTAAGTATGTTAATTATTTTATTATAATTAGGACATGGAATTATCATTACTATCACTGTTGCTACAGTAACCGCTGTTCATCAAGATTCCCTCAATATTGTGAGCTCAGCTTATTTGTATCTTTCTCTCCCAAACAAAGTTCAATTAAAACGTCTATAAAAACACGAATAGCAAACTTTGTCTTGCATGCGATGTAATCCTAAAATTTCAAGACTCTGTTCTGTAGCATGGACGACATATTGTGAAATTTTCTTCTTCCATTTTCATTTTTGGAGGTGCAAGTGAAGATGGGTTTATTTTCACTGACTGTGAAAACAATCATCATCAATATGGCTACAGCGTTTTCTCTCTGCTCATTCTGTGCTCATCATTTTTCAGTTCCAAATATCATTTGCATGGGCCTGACGATGTTGAGTGTGGATATTGCAAAGGAGTGATAGCTTCCCTTTCCTATTGAAGCCGAAGCTTCAAAGAGAAGATTAAAGAAGTGTTTGTTATCTATCTGCACAGGCCTGATATGAAATTCTCAGAGGCTTTAGGAGAAACACAACTCTGTGTGTGTACATTTATATGCCTTTTCTTCTGTATGCTTCTATTGTGGTCTTTGCATTTTGGTTTAAAATGTCCAGCTGCAGACCTGTTGGACTCTGGCTAAAGGAACTGTTTTCAGAGCAAAGGGTAAGAATTAAGATGTTGGCAGGATTTGGCTAAATGCTCCCCGACGAGTGTAGAATTCTCTATAATGGAATCGTCTTTCCAGGGAACATGAAGAAGGCTATCCATAGGATATCTTCAACAGGACAAGATCAGGATGTTAAAGGTGTCCAACAAAGAATAATCTGTGGTGTCCTCCAGTGAAGGATGGGATTGTTCACCATTGGACTTCCTTTTTAGAAGTGTCCTTCGTGAGCTTTGAGATAGAAGTGTGGCTTGTTAGGTTTTCTTTTTCTCTTTCTTTCTTTTTTCTTTTCTTTTCTTTTTTTTTTAGTCAGCATCTCACTCTGTCTCTTAGACTGGAGTGCAGTGGCAGGATCATGACTCACCACAGCTGGGCTCAGGTGATCCTTTCACCTCAGCTTCCTGAGTAGCTGAGACTACAGGTGCGCACCAGCACACCTAGCAAATTTTTTTTTTTTTTTTTTTTAGAGATGAGGTCTTGCTATTTTGCTTGCCTAGGCTGATCTCAAACTCCTGGGCTCAAGCAGTCCTCCTGCCCCAACCTCCCAAAGGGCTGGAATTACAGGCATCAGCCACTGTGCCACGCCTCTTTCTTTTTCTTTTCTTTTTTTTTTTTTAATAAACTTTTTTTTAGGGTTATTGCGTAATTATTACTTAGAGTAAGAAAAGAGGGGAGAAAAGATAGGGTAGCAAGATAGATTTATACCTTCTCAATAAGAAGGGTACTAACATTTCACTTCATGCCACTCCACATCAAGTTCTATGTATGATTTTTATTGTCAGAATTTTATTTATAATTGACAAATGAAATTTAATATATTTGAAATATATAGCATGATGCTTTGATGTACATATACATTGTGAAATGGTTACCACAATCATGTTAATTAACACATGTATCACCTCACATGGGTACCTTCCTTTTTTTTTTTTTGGTAAGAAGACTTAAGATCTACTTTCTTGCAAATTTCAAGTATACCATACAGTATTATGAACTATAGTCACCATGCTGTATGTTAGATCCTCAGAACTTAGTCATCTTATAACTGAAGACTTGACAGAAATATTTAATGGCAGTAATATCAAGAATAAAGCAGATTTTGCTATTTAGCATAAACTAGCTGGGTGCTGTGGCTTATGCCTTTAATCCCAGCACTTTGGAAGGCAGAGGTGAGAGGATTGCCTGAGTCCAGGGGTTTGAGACCAGCCTGGGCAACTTGGCAAGACCTTGTCTCTACAATAAATAAAAAAAAAAATTAGCTGTGCATGGTGGCACATGCCTGTCGTTCCAGCTCCTTGGAAGGTTGGGGTGGAATGATCACCTGAGCCCAGCAGGTTGAGGCTGCGGTGGCTGTGAGTGTGTCACTGCACTCCAGCCTGGTCTCCCAAAGTACTGGGATTCCAGTCTGAGCCACCAAGCCTGGCCAGAAAAGCTCTTATTTTCTGAGACAGTGTGAGACTCCTACTAAAAAAAAAAAACCAAAAAAAAAAAAACCCAAAAACAAAAACAAAACATCAACTAGATAGACCTACTTTATTTGATATGTTAAATTGGGTTCTTTCTCTGTAATCTATTGGCAGAAGCAGTACACTTAGTGTATATGAACTTAGAAGATTTTCTTTCTTTCTTTTCTTTTCTTTTTTTTTTTTTTAGTTGGAGTCTCACTGTCACCTTGGCTGGAGCGAGTGCAGTGGCATGCTTACGGCCACCGCAGCCTTGACCTGCTGGGCTCAGGTGATTCTTCTGCCTCAGCCTTCCAAGTAGCTGGAATCATAGGCATGAGCCACCATGCCCAGCTAATTTTTTATTTATTTATTTATTGTAGAGACGAAGGCTCGCCGTGTTTCTCAGGCTGGTCTCGAACTCCTGAGCTCAGACAATACTCTCGCCTCTGCCTCCCAAAGTGCTGGGATTACAGGTGTGAACCACCACGCCCAGCCAGAAGATCATCTTTCTTCTTGACTAGCAAGAGAAACCAGGAAAGTTTAAAGTCCGTAGAGAAGGGAACTGAAAATGTGTGATAGTTGGAGTGGGGATCATGGGAGAGGGAGATAAAAGAAACTGAGATCATCAATAACGTTTTTTACCTATTTAACCATTTACCTGGAGTTGGCCTTTCAGCTGCCACTGCATGTGTAGGTTTGTTTCTGGGCCAATAAATGAGGACAGCAAAGTTTCTGCTGTTGCCATCATTAACAATTTGGAAAAAGGAGTGTGTGTGTATGTGTGTGTGCGTGTGCATGATAGGAGCTGGGGGCTAGGGCAGTGCCTTAGGGGAAGATGGAAAGTAGCAAGAGAAGATGGGAGATGGCTCTCCCTCATTTGAGGTCTTGCGTGATTTGCCTTGCATTGCGGAAAATGTTGTGGAAAATTCTTCACAGTGCCCAGTACCATGAGAAGCTGCACTTCCTGCTAGGAGGAGATTGACCCATTACACTATTATCACAACTTATTGAAGTTTCAGCCGTTCCAACTTACAGAGAGACCCTGACGTCGATGTGGATACCCCTTCTTCCTAGCTGTTGAAGCTTCTCCTTCCTCCCCGTTTCCACTGCAGATTTCAAAGCTGTCCTGGATGCTCCCTGCCCTCCAACCCAAGTATCTTACATTTCCCTTCACTTGACCGTCACCCTAGAAACGTTCTGGGAAAGGAAAGGCAAATGGGAAGATGACCGTCAGGTCTCTTCTCCACTTTCTCTTCCTGATAATTTCCCCCAAATGTATCTGTGGATTATGGTAATATACTCCCCACTGATCTCTTCCCTGTCCATTTTCTGAAATTTTATCTTACGCAGCAAATAACTTAGATACTCACTTGGCTGCTGTTCTTCCCTAAAGAAACCAGTCCTCATTTCAGTCATGTGTGTACTGAAAGACATCAGTTATCACTTACGTATTACATTTTTCTGAATCTGTTTTTGGGTTGCGGGCTCTTTAAAGAATTCAACAAAAACTTGAACTCTCTCTCCTGGTTAAAAAAAAAAAAAAAGACTCACATGCACATATGCATCCTAAGAGGCCAAGATGAGGATAGGAAAGTACCCATCCTGTTTAGTGACATGGAGGTCATTTTGTCCGTAGCAAGAATGAAGGTGCAGTGACCGTGAACTTGATGGAAATATGTTGCGGAATGAGTGGACAGTGAGGGGGCAAAGAGCAATGCTTATGAAATTTCACTGCAATGTGAAGGGAAACAGGACAGAAGATGGAGGGATGTGAAGGGGGTGAGGGAGGGCTTGCTTTATTTTCATATGAGCATAAATGCTGATGGAAAGGGCCAAGTTGAGAGAAAGAGGCTGAATATATACAAGAGAAAAATCAATAAAGGATATTGTACGCTTCCTGTGAAGGTGGGAGGAAATGGAATCCAAAGTATAATAGACTTGTGGGTAACCGTCATAGATACATCATTTCTGTGGGGAAAAATGCAATGTAAGTACCAAATAAGTGACTTACAAATGATCCTTTCCTCCACTGCTGTTTCACTAGTTTAAGACTTCAAGAGTGGTCAGTTTTGCCAGTCATTTCCCAAAACAATAGAGGAGATGGGGTGATGAGTGGGGTGCAAGAACCCCATTGTTGGTTCAGACACTGAAACGTTAGACAATCAATTGTTCGTGTTTCATCTGTAAAATTAAGAAGTAGGCTTAGCCGGGCTCGGTGGCTCAGCCTGTAATCCCTCGCTTGGGGAGGCCGAGGTGAGTGGATTGCCTGAGCCCACGGGTTCGAGACCCACCTGGGCAACTTGGCGAGACCTCATCTCTACAATAAATCAAAAATTAGCCAGCTGTGGTAGCGCGCGCCTGTAGTTCCAGCTGCTTGGAAGGCTGAGGCAGAAGGATCGCCTGAGCCCAGCAGGTCAAGGCTGCGGTGGCCGGGAGCAGCCACTGCACTCCAGTCTGGGGCAAGAGTGAGACTCCAACTCAAAAAAAAAAAAAAAAAAAAAGAGAAGTAGGCTTAAGAGGCCTTGAGAATGTGTTGGTTGTGGTTGGCTGTCATAACAACTGGGAACGCCATTAGTGTTTGGTGCCCACGACCAGTGATGCGAATGGTCCTGTAATACACAGGCCAGATTGTCACACCAAAGAATGGTCCTGCTCAAAGCCTGTAGAACTCCTGGTGAGAAGCCCCAGGCTACCGCCACGCTCCCTCTTAGGACCTTTCCATCTCTAAAGTCAAAATTATCTAAGGAATTGCAGTGACTTCATTGCAGCTTTTTAAGCCTTTGAGAATTGTTCAGATCTCAGGGACAACCCTTTTGCTTTTCTCAAGGTGAGTGGTGGCTTTGGCTAGTTATTGACTATTTAACAAGCTTTTGGGGCTAGGTACTATAGTTACTGCATGCCAACTAAAATCGAGAAATAGAAGTTTGACTTATCCCCATTTGTTTTTCTTGTATTCCAGGTACTATTGGGATTTTCAGCCCCAAGGTGAGTCATCTTTGACCATGTGTGGTTTTATGCTAAAAATGTGTAGATGAGATTGTTTACTTCTGTCTCTTCTATATAAGCTTTTCCACAGAGTGGCATTAGCCATTTCTGAGGAAAGTTAGTGGAGTGTTTAATTAACCTTCACCCTGCTGCGCCCCCCTGCCCAGATTTTTAGCAACAAGAGGTTCTGTGCTTCTGCCTTCTGAGCGGATCATTGCTAGATTGTTTTATCGAACCAAAGCTGTAATATGCTTTTATTCCTTGAGCTTTGTTAGGTGCCAACAGGATCCAGTAGCATTCCAATAAAACGGTGGTCGAGTCCATAATAAAAACGTTGGGAGGGTTCCAACTCAGCTAATCCTTCATTTGCTCCAGAAATAAATTCCAGTATGTTACCTCCTCGATCACGGTGCCCTTCCACACAGCCTGCCTGTCTGGCAGCAGAGAAATGTCAGAAATGGAGCAGTGTTGAAATTCCCACTAGAACAGTGTTATCACATTTTAATATGAGCCTCACTGCAGCCTCAGTGCTTCTAATTGCTTTCAAACCATTGTTTTCCTGCTTTTGCTTGATGAACCCAGCATCTGGCATGATTCTAAAAAGTACAACAGACAGCTGTGTGCAAAATTAAAAAAAAAAAAAGGACAGGGTTAGAACACATTTTTAAAAGGTTTAAAAATGAATTTCTTTTTCTGAATTCAAACAATTTGAGGGAGCAACTTTAAAGTATATACATTCCTTCTATTTAGTACTCTGGTTGAGAATGTCGGACACATTAGCCTGCTTATGAATTATCTTAATTGTTTATAGATGGAGGGTTTTTATTTTCTCAGAGAATCAGAGAATTTTAGATCAAACTTGAAAATAGCTTTTTAACTCTAGAACTATTTTGCATAACTTTTTAACCTATTGTCAACTTTTTCAGTGTTTTTTATTCTCTTAATGTTGTCACTGTATCTAATCTCAGCAAACAGTAACACCTTTAAAGCACTTAAAATTGTGAGTGATGATAATAGTTTTATTAAAATTATTTTCCTAAATTATACTTCTAGTTTATTTCAAGTCTTTAGAAGGTTTTCTTTAAAAGCCAACTTTAAGAAATAAAAATTTTGTATTTGTAAAGCTTCTTGACTCTCATAAGTTAGTCAGAGTACTTAAACTATTTTGAATCATGTGTTATGCTATATAGATCACTGTCCTAAAGCATTTGCAGCTAAAAACACAGATTGAGCAGTAGAGAGCTATATGTAATAACGTGGTGGTTCGCTTTACAAAATGTGAAATGCACTATTCAAGAAATGGCCCTATAGTTCAGGGTTTAACAGATGTTAACCAAAATCCACAGGGGAAATAACATGATTGTGAACTGGCAGAAATGAATGGAACTGTGAGGGTAGAATTAATTACCAAGGAGAAATAAATAATTTGTGTCAGAGATGGGGTATAGTAATGTGTTGAGAAGAGAAAATAATTTTGAAACTTAGCACCAGACACTGTGTGGGACTAAAAAAGACAAAGGGCACATCTTTCTTTTTTCTTTTCTTTTTTTTTTTTTGAGTTTGAGTCTCACTCTGTCGCCCAAGCTGGAGTGCAGTGGCCGCTCCTGGCCACCGCAGCCTCGATCTGCTGGGCTCCGGCGATCCTTCCGCCTCAGCCTTCCAAGTAGCTGGAACTACAGGCACGTGCTACCACGCCCGGCTAATTTTGATTTATTGCAGAGATGAGGTCTCGCCAAGTTGCCCAGGCGGGTCTCGAACCCGCGGGCTCAGGCAATCCACTCACCTCAGCCTCCCAAAGGTGCGGGATTACAGGCTGAGCCACCGAGCCCGGCTAAAGGGCACATCTTACCAGATACTTGTCATGGGGCCATTGCAGTCATCTTCTGACATAGGGCAACATCTACACACCCTTTTGTTCTTGAAGAGAAGGCAGAGGTGGAGCAGCCAAGGGAATAATTGGAAATAGTTTATATTGGCCAGGCGTGGTGGCTCACGTCTGTAATCCCAACCCTTTGGGAGGCCGAGGCAGGAGGACTGCTTGAGGCCAGGAGTTTGAGATCAGCCTTGGCAACATAGTGGCATCCTGTCTCTAAAACAATGAAAAAAGTAACTATATGTGCACCTCAACAATGCTTAAGTATGTGTGGCAAAATCTTTGCTCATCTGGAAGTAAATTGAAGGAAAGATGACGTAGAAGAATTCATGCTCTTGCTCCCAGTCTTGCTCCTCCACAAAGGCATTCTTGGAGGAGGTGACATGGAGCAGCGTCTTTTTCCTTGCCCTTTCATCAGGCCTTAACTGATTGTGCGCTTTAGGAGCTGGTGGGGTCGGTGGGGGCAGCCACTGGTCTCTGCAGTGGACTTCGGGACAAGTTAAGATTATTATGAAAAGTGTGGGAATGTGGAAGAAAGAGAACAACGGGCAGAACTGTAAAAGCCCTGGAAGACTAGGTCTGTTGGGTTGGGAGGGAGAAAGAACAGAAATTATGGCTCTAAACTCCCCAAGTGTTTTTTTTCTGCGCAGGAAGATGATGGGATGGATTTCATTAATTCTGCATTTGCCTAAATACGCACTTGTGTTCTTCAGGATATTAAACCAGGTCTGGTGCCTGGAAGGAAAGTAGTCTTTTTATTTTTATTTTTTTGAGTTGAGGGTCGCACTCTATCACCCAGGCTGCAGTGCCCTGGCATGATCACAATGATCATGGCTCATGACAGCCTCGATCTCCTGGGCTCAGGCAATACTTCTGCCTCAGCATCCCAAGTAGCTAGGACTACAGACATACACCACCATACCTGACTAATTTTTTAATTTTTTTGTAGAGACAAGGTTTCACTATGTTGCCTAGGCTGGTCTCGAACTCCTGGGCTCAAGCAGTCTGCCCACCTTGGCCTCCCAAAATGCTGGGTTTACTGGTGTGAGCCACCATGCCCCACCAAAAATAGTCTTTAATTATAAAAGATCCCTTGGCCAGGCGTGGTGGCTCATGCCTGTAATCCCAACACTTTGGAAGGCTGAGGCAGGAGGACTGCTTTTAGTAGCTGGCGTACACACACGCGCGCGCGCGCACACACACACACACACACACACACACCAGCTTTATTGAGGTATAATTCACACACCACAAAATACACCCTTTTAAAATGTTCAAGTCAGTGGTTTTTAGAATAGTAGAGTATAGTGTAGTAAGAGTTGTGCAACCATTACCACTATGTAATTTCTGAACATTTTCATCACCCTAGTAACAAACCCCATACCTGTTTCAGAACCCATCTTTTTTGAGTCTGAGCGTCCACGTTCTTTATCGCTGTATTTTACTGTCTTACTGCAAGGTTGTTGAGGGTTGGTAGTAATCTGTGAGAGCATCTAGCACAGTGCCTGAACATAGTAAACAGTAAAAAGAATGTAGTTTCTGCTTATAATAATGGTATGTTAATGGTAATGTTTCTCTCACATTTCCACCCAAGTCTTCTTATTGGTTCACTGTCCATTTCTTGAATGGTGTTCATTTAAAAAAAGAAAGAAATAAAAGCAAAGACACAGGGAAAATAAAACATGTTCCAAATAATGTATTACTTTAACGTAGAGGGGATGTAAATGGAAGGGATCTTTTAATGAACTTAGACATAATTGAGGAACATAAAAAAGGCTTTTTATTTTTACTAGACAATAAGAGTAAGATTGCTCTGATAATTCAAGTCCTGCGTACTTTAAAAACTTTTTTTCTACTTAATTTTTCATTTAAAGTTACCAAGAGAAGCCACTGGAATCTTTGCAATAGAACTTTTGTCATTTCAGTAATCAATATCTAAAAGATGTTATTGATCAGCTGTCTAAACAGCAATATCAAATTTACCTTTAGATTTGATGACAGTCACTGAGTAAACTGAGTTCCTTCAGTTTGCTTCAGTTTCCCCTATTATAAAATGAGTTAATTATTGACAATCTTAGTTTTGCAAGTCAAAAATTTGATTACAAAGTGTAGCATATGTAATTCAAAATTTATTGCTGTAAAAACATCTTCATAAATATTCAATAGAATTTTCCACTGTAAACCCAGAGTCTAAAGCAAATGATATAGTATCTAAATAAAATTTAAGGGAAACCATGGGAATACTGTAAATATATGTAATAAGATCTTTTTTGGGGGGAGGCAGTGGTCATTCACATGACATTTGTGATAGAGATTAAAATGGGCCAGTGAAATCTCTTGCTAGCTTGAAGATTCTTTGAGTATCTGTATGGGTGGTTCAGGGGGCTTCTGAAAAAATTATTATATTTCGGTATTTAAAAATGCTACCTTGTGAATCTTAAAAACCTCATTTTGAAATGGCAAGCCTATATCCATTTCAGAGTAAATTGATCCCTAAAAATACGGCTTGGCAAAAGCACATAGTGCAAAGTGGATAAGGAAAATGTTATTTAAAGCCACATTAACTATAAATTAAAAGAGACTTAAGAGGCTTACCAACAAATGTGTAGACTTTATGTGTGGTCTGAGTCAAACAAACTATTTTTAAAATGGCATAATTAGAAAGGATTAGAAATTGAGACACTGACTGGTTATTTTAAAGGTCTGGAAAGAAACATGTACCATCTATTCTCTCTGAGGACTGCTACCTGTGAGGTTTCTCTGCAGAACAAGGCCACCTTTGCTAGCCAGGCCTCTTCCCTTCTCCCTCTCATAACCTGTCCTGCCACTAAACTGGTTTGCCAACTTGTTTTTGGCCATGCTCTGAGCCACATTCTTTCTATAACCTCAAGAACGTATATATGCTTCTATACCTTATCGGTGGATTGCGTCTTCGTTCTGAAGGCTCCTGTGTATACACGGTCAATAACCATTGGTTTTAAACCATTGTTGTTTCAAGTTAATGTTTTATGATGGGAAGAGCGTGAGCTTTGACATCAGACCTGAATTGGAATCCCAGTTCCTCTACTTAGAAGCTTTGTGCACTACAGCAAATAACATCACCCCTCGAAGCTTCAGTTTCCTCTATAAAATCCCACTAATAATAGCTACTTCACAGTTATTATGAGTTGTAATGAGTTTTAATGAGATGATAACTCATGGGGAGTGTTTGCCATGTGGTAGGCGCTTACTAGAGCAGTAACAAGTATTATTTTTACTTCCTTTTTTTTTTTTTTTTGAATTGGAGTCTCACTCTGTCACCCAGACTGGAGTGCAGTGGCCGCTCCCGGCCACCGCAGC
>CAUYQG010253570.1:0-11303 GCA_963574415.1 Tarsius wallacei
GATTCCTCTCTTAAATGTAGATCCTGAAGAAACCATTATTCTTGGACACAACAGAGAGACGTGCAGAGAACAATTTTTGCGGTGTTGTTGGTAATAGCGAACATTAAACATTAAAAAAAAAAACCCTAAATTGATGGTTCCCAAACTAGTCTGCACACTGGAATTACCTGGGAACTACAAAACATAGTGACGACTGTGTCCCACCCCAGAGATTGTTGAATGGATAAATAAATTATGTTGTGATCATAAAATAAAATATCATACGTCAGTGAGAATGAACAACTACAATTATTTGTGCGACTCTCACAAACATTCTGTTAAGTAAATATGCCAGACACAAAGGTGTATGTACTGTGTGATTTTGTTCATGTGAAATTCAGGAAAAGGGACTCTGCAAACATTTCTATAAAGGATCTGATAGTGAATATTTCAGGCTTGTGAGAAATGTGGTGTCTGTTGCTACTCAACTCTGCCACTATAGTGCACAAACACTTATAGACAATATATAGTGAGTGAATGTGGCTGTGTTTCAAAAAAACTTTACTTATTAAAACTGTGGTGTCTTGGACTTGGCCCACAGTTCATAGTTTGCCATAGTTTGCTAATCCCTATTCTAGAGCAACACCATTCATCTATGGTGAAACTACCAGGAATCTTGTCACACTGGGTAGAGAATAGTGAATGGGAAAAAGCACCAGACAGCTCCTGGGTCCCATGAAATTTTCTTTCCTCATCTGGGTGCTGATTATGCTGTTGTGCTCACTTTGTGGAAAGTCATCATTCTGTGCATTGATAAGGTGTATACTTTTCTGTATGATGTTACTTTTCAATGCTAAGTGTACATAGAAACAGAAAATAAATAAATGAATGAATTGGAACTGTATGCATTAAATCAATGTGCATAAAAAGTAAGTTTTTTATTTTTTATTTGTCGTCTCTGTCACCAAGGCGGGAGTGAAGTGGCATGCTCATGGCTACCACAGCCTTGACCTACTGAACTTAGGTGATCCTTCCACCTCAGCCTTTCAAGTAACTGGGACTACTGGCTCACACCACCATGCCCAGCTAATTTTTTGATTTATTGTAGAGACAAGGTCTTGCCAAGTTGCCCAGGCTGGTCTCGAACTCCAGTCCCTGAGATTACAGGCACTGGCCAACACACCCAGTGTTGAGAGTCATATTCAAAATGCAAAACATGCAAAACAATATCATAAACTGTTTAGGGACTCTGCCATAGAGTAAGATTTAAGAGATGTGCTGAGGAAAAGTGATCACCAAAGTCAGGATAATGAGCACCTCGAGGACAAGGAGGAAGGGCAAGGAGGCGGGAGAAAAATGGGCTGAGGAGGGACACAGAGGCGACTTGATGGATGGTTTTAAATTTTTCTTTGTATTTCTTGAGCTGAGTCAATGGGTCTCATCATGTTATCTTTTATTTATTAAAATATTCAGCAATGTTAGTAAAAAGAATAACAGATAATATTTTTATTTTTCTGGGGCACATGTTTTAAAGTGGGTTCAAAAGAATGTAAGCCTATGAGGTCATGGAATTTAATCAGTTAATTAATAGATAGAGTAATTAATAAACTTACTGTATTTCTCTCCAGTGTCTAGAATGGGACCTGATACAGAGTAGGCACTCACAAAATATTCATTGAATGAATGAATGAATGAAACACATCACAAGGAGCAGTTAAAAGTGATTGAAGACTACAGTTTGGAAGCGCTGAGGAAACGTGGAGTGAAAAGGAACCAGGGATTCTTTGAAGACCCCACCTGGGATCTGGGCAGGAAGCCGGCCACTGCCAAGGCTTCCTTTTAGCTGTATTCAAAGGTACTCATTTCCCAGTCTAAATGGCAAGCCCAAAACTTGGGGACAAATGTTGAAAAGGTGACATCCTCTGCCCTTGTTCTTCCTCCACATCACAGCTCTGCAGAGAAGGCTGTGAGGACCTCTCAGCCTGCCTGCTTTCTTTGTAAGGCTGTCTAGTAAATCCTGAAGCCTTTGCCAGTAGCCAGGAAGCTGAGATCACCTCTGATCATAGATGGGGAAGGAGGTTATGAAGGAGACAGAGGCTGTGCCCGGCTGAGTTGGAGAGGCGGGCAGAAGCCCGCTCATCTCTTGGCTGACAGCCCAGTCTCGAATGGGAGAAAGGTCTTCTCATGAAGCATGAGTCAGCCTCCCAAGCTTGGGAAGAGGGTGAGGGGAACAGTGGCCTAATTTGGAGCATAACTGGGGAGGCAGGCATCCTCCCTGTGCTCTGGGAATGTGGTTGTTTAAAAAAAGTTATGGCTGTCCTCACTCACCCTGTGCTGTTGTGTGAATTATCTCTCTTCATGAGCGTGAGCGCCAGAAACCACACGTCATACCAGATTATGTTTGCAGTCACCGTCATTATTGATGCCATCATCATTGTTGTAGGGGTGGATCTTTGATGCAATGAATCAAAGCAGTAAAAGTAAAGAAAATCCTGCAAAAATAGAGAAAGACAATATTTGGCAGGCTTTTCTAGTTCTTTTCCAGCTCAGTGTTCAGCTCAATTTTAGTGGTGCCCATGGGGTTATTCCTATTAGCTTTCTCTTTAGAGATTTGTCCAAGGGATTCTGGCCTGTCTTTGCATTATAGTCTATTTATTTCACAAAAGTTTCCCTTGAGCTCTTATTCTATTTCAGATACCATTCTAGACACTGGGGATGTGGTCGTAAATAAGGTCGTAAATAATTACTGGAGCTTATATTTGTGTATGCGTGTATGAGTGTGTGTGTGTGTGTTGGGGGGCAAGAGGAAGAAAAAAATAAACAAGTGAATAATTATGATCTTTCTAATCATTTTAAGCACTAGTGTTTAAATATCAGAGGGATGCATTAGCTAGGGTATCAGGGAAGACTGTCCGGAAAGGCAATATTTGAATCAGGACCTGAAGGATAAGAAGAAACGGATGAGCAGAGTGAGAGTGTTCCAGCCAAGGAGTATCACAGAAGGTCCTGAGGCAGGAAAAAAGTTTGGCAAATTTTAAAACCAAACAAGAGGCCAGCGTGGTTGGGACCAAGTAAGCCAGAAGGAGACTGACATCTAATGGGGTAAGAGATGTTGGAAGTATGAAATCATATAGAATCTTTTAGACCTCAATAAAGAGTTTAGACTTTCCTCTAAGTTGGCAGTGTCAAACAGAATGTCCCATGATGATGGCAATGTCTTTTATCTGCGCTGTTCAATATGGCAACTACTAACCATATGAGACTATTGGGCTATTGATATGTGGCCAATGAATTAAGAAATTGAATCCTCAATTTGATTTAACTTTAATTAATTCAAAGTTAAATATGAGTGATTGCTATTAGCTACTATATTGGATAGTGCAATTATATGAGAATCAACAATTAAGTTCACAAACTCATCCTAGAAAAAGTGCTGCATACCTCGTTGCTGAATATCACTATGGTTACCTTTGAAGTACTCCTTTTGTGAAACTATATCTGATGTCAGTGCCTAGTCCACCCATCAAAGCAATTTTGGAACTCTTTTCTGGAATGGCCATCAGAGCCATCGCCATATTTACCTTTGATGTCCTCATCAAATGTCTTGCTTTCAATATTTCCTTTATCTTCGGGTGAAGAAAAAAGACATTGAGGGTGAGATCAGGTAAGTAGGGAGGGTGTTCCAATACAGTTATTTGTACAGTGCTACCAATGTAAGCACATGGTGGCAAGTTTACAAACTTGTCACACCTCAAAAAAAAAATGACAACAACTCTGATGGTCATTCCAGAAAAAGAGTTCCAAAATTGCTTTGACAGGTGGACTAGGCACTGGCGTTGGTGCGTAGCTTCCCAAAGGGAGCACTTCAAAGGTGACCATAGTGATATTCAGCAGTGAGATACGTAGCACTTTTTCTAGGATGGTTCATGAACCTAATCATCAGAACTTGCAAGTGACCCAGGAAACAGGAAACAGTGAGGGGCGTGGAACAGTGGAGAGGGTACGATTGGGCAATTGTTTTCTGGAGAATAGATTTTGTTGTCAAGAGTAGAAGCAGGGACTCACGTAGGAGGGTGCTGCATCCTATTTGCTTTCCCCGAAGAGCTGGCAATTGAGTCAATATTTGAAGAAAGTTTTCCTTTTGCCTTTTTTTCCCCTTTTCAAATGCCATCAGCTTTCTTGGAATGATATGAGATCAGGAGGGCTCTCTCAACTGAGTTGATCCTTTAGGAAAATAACAAGTCAGGAGATGTATGCATGTTGTTTCTCTGGATAGCTTGATTCTAACAGTGCTTGGGAAATAGTTCTTGACTCCCATGAAGATATGACTACAGATCAAGCTAGTTAATTACATTTGGACAATCACTGTGCATGTGGAACATCTTGATTTCAGAGCAGAGACTTGCCAGGCATCTGGGCGGGAGACGACTAATGTACCCTATCATTCCCCTTCCCTTCTGTAGAAAAAAGTGTACTTAATAAAATCTGCATATATTAATGACAATTGTATTTCTTTTTTTGGGGTACACATGAGCTAACCAACTTATGCATTTGTAACACTGAATTTTTATAACCACTCTACCTATTAATGATTGATTCTTAAGACATTTTGAGATACAGGTAGTTGTATGCAGGTCTCTAGAGATAGGGATGATATCATTGATTTGTGTACCATGGAAAGAGCACTGGATTGGGACTTCAGTGGCTTATGTTCTGGTCTCCGTTATGCCACCAATTGGCATAATGGTTTTGGAAAGGCTTTTGTTTTGTCCAAATATTATTGGGAGGATTAATCAAATATTCTTCAAGTGCCCTTCCAATTTTGTTGCCTGTGGCATAAAGGAATGTGTTTGTTTTCCTTACCATGTGCAAGTGGCATCAAGATATTATTGGAAGTGGGGCTGGGCATGGTAACTTGTGCCTGTCACTCTAGCACTTTGGGAGACTGAGGGGAGAGGGTTGTCTGTGCTCAGGAATTCAAGACCAGCCTGAGCAACATAAGCGAGACCTCGTTTCTACAAAAAAATTTTAAAAATCAGCTGGGCATGGTGGTGCACGCATGTAGTCCTGGCAACTTGGGAAGCTGAGACAAAAGGATTGCTTGAGCCCAGGAGGTCAAGGCTGAGGTGAGTCATGATCATACCACTGCACGTCAGCTAGGGCAACAGAGTGAAACTCTGATTCAAAACAAACAAGCAAAAAGATATTATTGGAAGCAGATCCTAGGGACGATTGAAGACACAGATAGAGGTTCTTCAACACTGGCACAGTCAGGAGTCTCTGGTGTCAAGTAAAAGAAGCCAACTATGAGCATCTTGTAAAGCTGAAGAATGAGGCCTCAGAATGACAGGAGTCAGGAGTTTCTGAGGTACCTAGAGAATGGTCAAGAAGACCTGCCTAGTTTCATTCCTTGTAGTCACATGCTCATTATTCAGATTATGGGGAGAAAGAGTATGTTTGGACAAACTTAGGCCACTCCTTGGCCAAGAGAGGATAGAGCATCCTTATTGATCATTCTACTAAAATTGTAGCTGTTGGAAGTGAGGTAGTTCCCTAAAGAAAAACAGACTCATTATCACCCCCCAAAAGGGGGATATGGAAGTCAGACAGGCAAAAATGATCAAGGTCCCCTACAACACAGACTGTACTTTCTGAAAATTAAGGATGCAACTGCTATGTCCACATAAGCCATGCCTAGCAAGAAATTTCTGATTCTATGTGAAATATCTACTAATCAGGATCTTTGATTCACTGAGAATTTTATGTTATTCATTGTGAAAATTATTCTGAACCTGGAACTATCTATATTCTGTATCTATATCTATATTAATCTGCATTTACATCTATATCATCTATGTCTGTATCTAGCTTCATAAATTTTCAGGGTTGCTATGGTGTCAGCTGAGATTCCAACATTTATACCTTGTTGACCTACATGTACTGCATTTTAATTAATTGATTAATTAAGCTATCCAACAAATATTTGTCGAGCACCTGTTGTGACTGGGCACTGTGTTTACTTATCTAGATACATTTTCTGCTCTTGAAGGGTTTTGTAATAAGTGTGTGTTGTTACCTTTATTCTTAATTCCACTAAAATTGTATCCAATGGAAGAGAGGTATTGCAATCAAAAGATCAAAGTGTTGTGCAGAGCTCAGAGAATAAAGTTATTAGCTCTTTCAAAATAACTGGATTTATGGAAGTTGAGTATTTAAGAAATAATAGAGATATTTAGATGGTAATGGCCAGAACAAGGCATTCAGGCAGTGGTAACCAAGGAGCAAAAGCATGGCATCATGAATTGGATTGGTCTAATCAGGAATTGATGAGTTTAAGATAGAAATTGTAGGTGGGGGGAATGGCAGAAGATGAAAGATGGAGTAATAGCTTCATTTATTTGAAAATCAATTTTTTGACAATAAACATTAAACCAATAGAGTTTTATCGTTAAACTTTGATTTATCAGCAAATCTGATGACCCAAAGCATCCTGACTAATGAAAGTTTTTACTGTGATTCTCAATTAGTTACACTTGGCAACGTGTTGGAACCAATCATGAGTTGCCTTCAAAGTATGAGTTGACTTTCCCATTGATTGCTTTAGGAAGAGAAACTGATTGATTTTTGAAGAGTGTGGTCTTTTGGGTTTTTTTTTTTCTGTTCTTTTGAGGTCACTGTCATGTGAGCATCATCTTTACCTTGAAAGGTTTGGGAATGAGCATTCATTGCTGAATAATTCTGATTCTGCTACCATCTCAATGGAATCACAGAGACTTGGAAAGATGCTTAATTCCTCTGAAGTTCAGTTATCCTAGATATTTGGACCAAAGTTACTTTCCCCATTCTCAGAATCTCTGAATCATTCCAAGTGTTCTAAAGTGTGGCTATTGTGTTCCACTTTGAGTGTGCTTTGCAGGGTATAAGTAATGAATTGCTTTCAGGCAGGTGAGTGTTACAGAGGTAGACAGTGAAACACCATGGTGAGTCAGACTGCCTGGGTTTCAGCTGTGTCTTTGCCCAGAATGTCACACTAGGCAGAGGAAATGAAACAGTGTGGTGGAAGAGGGAAGACATATTAGGAACCTCAGAGAATGGCTGAACGTGAGCCAGGGAAGGCTTTTAGAAAGAAGTGACATGATGAATAAAAAGAACATCAAGGGTGTGCAGTCTCTTTGGAGGAGGAGAAAATTGTGTACTTGAGACATGAAAAAAGAGGAATCAGTGTGAACAGAGAGTGTCCTGGACACTTTTCTTCCAACCCCATTGAGATTAGACATACTGCTATGACTTGCTTTTGCCAGTGACATTTGAGTGAAAGTCTATGAGAGCCACCGCATGACTCACAGTAGTCTCTTCTCCCAGTCTTGGAGATGGGCAGCACTCCAGATAATAGGGGCTCACATGGGCTGGATTCCTGGGTGGGTAATCCTACAGCAGGCACTGGGGAGATAATAAATGAAAGAAATGGCTCCTGCTCTTGGGGAATTCATGGTAGTGGAAAGCAAAGCACTATTCCCCAAATTTGGGGAATCAGGTGAGGCTTCTTGGGAACTGACACACCAGCAAAGTAGCGAAGAATTAGAGGGAATTAAGTGGGTGAATGAGAGTGGGGGATGGATAGGATGTTTGCAGAGAGACTAGCTGGTGCAAAGATAATACAAGTGAAAGAGAGACAAAGAGAGCATGACAGTGCTTGGAAATGGGCGGATGATACAAAAAGAGGATAGATACTCTTCTCCAGAAAATAAAACGAAAACCTGAATTAGGTTCACTTCTAGACATCACCATCATTGACCAAAATGGCACCTCTGACATGGTGCAGGATCATCAACTTCTCATTGTTTATTCTGGAAGCAATAAGCATAACTTCTATTCCTCCTTGGGAAAGAATTTTCATAAGTGCAGTAAGTGCAGCCTTATTCCATCAAATTATGATTGCTGATTTATATTGAGAAGGAAGAGTACTATGTAAACTAAGGAATTTATTTTGATTGTAACTGATGTCTGAATGTTATTTGAAGCACTTAGAATTTAATTATGCTCCATGTAGATGGTAAATAATTTGAAATATTAGGCAATGCATGTATTTCCAAACTACAGACCAAATGCCAATGATGCAAATTACCACTGCCATAAAACTCCCATAAACAACAATTAAGGATAACAATATTTGCTTCAGCGTAATCTTCTTAATATCTAATATGAATGATGCTATAAATAGTCCCAAAGTAGTGTCTTGAAGGAGTGTCTCCTCACCTTGGGTGGGGAGATGGCTTGAGATCATTATAGATCATCTTGCTTCTCACCCAGTTTAAGGAGGTGAGACATCTTTTAAATTGTTTTCTTCTCATCACAATGTTACAGAATTCCCTTCTTAAAAAAATGGATTGATGAGTGGCTGGAGGGAGGATAGAAGAATGGATGTGTGTAAAAGAAAAAATACTCATGTATTAATTATTTATGAAATTTAGGTGGTATGTGTGTGTTCACCATAAAGTTCTTTAAAATATGGGGGACAGAGCAGAATAGAAAGAAAGAAAGAAAGAGAGAGAAAGAGAGAGAGAGAGAGAGAGACAGAGATAGACAGAGAAAGAGAAAGAAAGAGAGAAAGAAGGGAGGGTCGGAAGGAAAGAAAGGAAGGTGAGAGGGAGAGAGGGAGATAGGATTGTTAAACAGGGTAAAGTATAGCTAATCATAATTTGTATATATTTATGATGCAGAGCTGTACTCTCTGAAAAATAAAGATGGCCATGGTCATGTATCTTAAAAATTCTTTTTTTATATTTTGAAAAGTTTCCATAATAAAATGTTGAGGAAACAAAACAGTGAGACACAGTCTTTTTGAATTATGGGGTGGTTTATTATCTGTTTTGGGGATCCTGGAACACAGTTACCAACTTTGATGCCCCTCCCCTCTTAATCTCCACATCTAAGCAGTCAGCAAGTTCCATGGATTCTATATAACATAAAATCTTCAGACAACGCCCTCTCCTTGCCTGTTCCCATTCCTCTTCTCGATCGATACTTGCCTGGGTCACAGTCACATCCTCTTTGCTGGTTTTTACATGATCTTTCTTTGACTGATCCTTTATACTATTGTTAAAATAATCTTCTATTTATTCCAGAAGCATGTTTTGGGTATCTGCTATATATAATACACTGTGCCAGGTGCTGAGTTTCTTATTTTCTTTCCTTCTTTCTTATTTTCTTTTTCTTTCTTTCTTCCTTTCTTTCTATATTTCTTTCTATCTTTCTATCTTTCTTTCTATCTTTCTGTCTCCCTCCCTCCCTCCTTCCCTTCCTCACTGACACAAAACTGGATTGATCATGTTCTTGTTTTCATGACATACTCCCACTGTTTCATGCAGACTTGTTCTTGCCTAGTTAATTATGCTTAATAGGTATGATTAATATTTTTTAATAATGTAGTAAGCATACCCCAAATGAAAGCTAGAATATTGACAATACTGTACATCTAACCTTATAGTTCTTTATCTCTCAGTGCAGGTTCGTTATTTACTTGCTTTTCTTTTGACATCTTTATTGCTTCTATTATATCCGAAAATGTGTATAGTTTTATCTTGGTTGCTTTACATTTTGTGAATTGTGAATTATGCTGTATATTATCTTTTGGAATTTTCTTCCCCCTCCCCCACTTACTAAGATTTATCCATAATGTTGTGTGTTGCTACGGTTCATTTATTTTGACTGCTGTTTATCCATTACAATTTATTCAGTTTGCTTTACTTTTGTATTTTTAGTCCTTGCTTTCTTTTAAAAAATAGATGTCTCTATCCTCTAACAAGGTAAGGACTCAGTATGCTCATCTATTAGGTTGACGTTATCTAGACCAGGGCTTCTCAAACTTTAATGTGCACTCAAATCACTCAGATCTTAGTACAATGTAGAATCTGTTTCAGTAGGTTGTGAGTGGGGCCCAAGTTCCTGCATTTTTACAAGCTCACATGATGCTGAAGCTTGTAGACTGGGGAACCACACTTTGAGTAGGATCTGGAGACTTTAAACAAAAATTTTAAAATCATGGGGCACAAGCAAAGATTTGTTTCAAGGCATGTTGAGTGAGGGTGCGGTTCAGCCTTCTGACAAGTCTGTCCTCTCTGCCAGTGGTACTCAATGCTTGGTTTTTGCATTCCTCATCCCCCCATCCACTCCCATTCTTCAGCAGTTCTTGGTGACTTTTAATTCCGTGTTTTTAATGAATATGACTTCTTTTTTTATTTGGCCTTAGCTATTCTTTAAAGACAGCATCAAACTTTACTAAGGCATTTGACTAATTATATCTGTACATCTGGTACCATCTCCTAGATATGTCTTTCCTCTTATTTAGGTAATTTATCAAAAAGTGTTTTTAATGTGGGTCTTTCTATGGAAAATATTTGAGGTTTTTCTATATCTGAAAATATTTTTATTGTACTTTAATATTTGAATGACAGCTTAATTAGCTAAAACATTTTAAGTTGTATGTTTTTATTAATTCATTGAAAATATTACTTCATGTATTCTTGCATCTAGTATTGCTGACAAAAAAAAAATTTCTGATGTCAATCAGGTTCTTCCTTTTTAAAAATTTGATTTGTCATAGAGATTCCAGAAGCAAAACCCCAATTTCTCAACAAACTCATCTCCAACAGAGCCACCAACGACAACCACTGGGGAGAGAAGAACTTGTTCAGTAAATGGTGCTGGGAAAACTGGCTGACCACATGCAGAAGATTGAAACAGGACCCCTACCTATCCCCATACATAGAAACAACTCTAAATGAATCAAAGACCTAAACGTAAAACCTCAAACTATAAGAATCTTAGAAAACGCAGGAGACACCCTTACAGAAATCGGAGTAGGCAACCAATTTTAGATAAAAACCCCAGATGTCCAAGCTATAAGAGATAAGATAGCCAAGTGGGACCTCATTGAACCAAAAACCTTCTGCAAAATGAAAGAAACCATCAAGAGAGTGGGGAGAAAGGCCACAGACTGGGAAAAAAAAATTACCAACTCTATGTCTGACAAAGGCCTAACATCTAGGATCTACAAAAAACTCAAAAGTGCTGAAAAGAAAAAAACAAACAGCCCCATTACAAAGTGGGGAAAAGACATGAATAGACAGTTCTCAAAAGAAGATGTACGAGCAGCCAACATTAAAAAAATGTTTAACCTCACTAGTCACCAAAGAAATGCAAATTAAAACTACACTGAGCTACCACCTAACTCCTAAGTGTGGGTCCCCAGTCAGGATGGCTATCATCAATAACTCAAAAAACAACAGATGCTGGAGAGGATGTGGTCAAAAGGGATCACTTCT
>CAUYQG010253577.1:0-40696 GCA_963574415.1 Tarsius wallacei
ACATGGTACCTGTGTGTGTAGGCATACACACCTCAGTCTGCTTTCTAGTGTTAATATGGGTCCTGTTCGAACTATATTAATAAAGTGCTAACAATCTGTCAGATACTCCCTTTATCTTCTGAGGTTGTCTACAGATTAAAAAAATGATATATGCATTTTCATACTGATTTAGCAGGTGGAGCAACTGAATTTTTAAGAAAGTATATTTGTGATATCTTCCTCCTACCTATCCAGGGTAATCTCCTCTTGTCATAATTTACCACTATTGTTGCCTCCTACCTTAACTCACATACTGTATTCTCTTGTCATTCTAACCTACTGATGTAATCTTATGAAGAATGTGAGAAAATGGCAAAAACTTCTTTGCTTTGTCAAATTTCCTGCCACCTAAAAATCTCCCACTAATTCTTCAAAATTCTTCAAGCCTCAGCTGAAGTGCTTTCACTTTTGTGAAGGTCTCTCTGTCTCACATAGGCAAGCTTTGGTTCTTTATCTCCAAATGATTTTCTTTCTTATTACAATTTCTCCTATCATTAATTTTTTTTTTCCTAAATGGGAATTGTTTGTAACCATTATTGTCTACTCCAGTAGAATGTAAACTTCTTCAAGTAAAAGGCATGCCATTGTTATACTTCTAATGTGTAACAGATAAATCACTGGTAAGTCCAAGGTCACATGGATGTAACTCAAGCTTTCATCTTTTTTATAGTGTGTTGTTGTTTTTAACTATAAAAGAACAGCTTTAATATCTCACAATTATATTGGCTTCTTTGTTTTCAACTGATGTTTTCTCTATCCTAAACGGGAACTACTAAAGAAAGAAATGATTCCTGATCTCATAATAATTCTCCACATGCTGGAGGAGCTTGTGATGAGGTTGTGGATCACATGTAATGCTGTTGACCTTTACTGACTCTATTCTGAACATCCACAGAAATTTTCTATACTATTAGAGCAACTCAGAGTAGACTCCTATTCACTCAGTTCCAACATATACTTTGAGGAGTTATTGTTATTAGTATCTTATCTGTCATTTTCTTTATTCTCCTTCTAAATAACCATTTCTTACTTGTATTAACGAATAAAGAAAGAAAACTATTTAAAGGATAAATGACGTCTCTTTTTGTTCCTTGCCCAAGTAATCATAAATCTTGAACTAAGGCTTCATATTTAGTCTACTGTTTTGATGTTATTGAGAGAAACAAATTGGGATATTGATGAGTTCACAGTTATTTCTTCTCTAGCGTTTAGATCTTGATAAACATATATTCAGGTAAATCAGGTTACCCTTTGCCAGGGTAGCCTTACAAATGAAGATGAGCCTATAACTTACCCCTCTACCTACAGAGATTGGTTCAAACTATTGACATGAGACCCTACCCTGGCAATTTTCTTTGGGTAGAAAACAGTTATCTATACAGAGCAAAACACTTCTCTCTACATTTGCTTCAGAAAGGTTTTAGCAGTCAAAGCTGGGAAAGAGTCAGAGATGAAAATGGAGGGAGAAAAAAGAGAATGACAGTTGTTGTTTTGGTATGCATGGTCTCTACCATTTCCTAGATAATGTTTTTAAAAAATAGTGGCAGAAGCCTAACTCTATGTAGGACTTTGCTGCTCAAAGTGTGGTCTATGGACCAGAAACACTGACAATACTTGGGAGGTGTCTTTTGCAAAAACAGACTCTTGGGCCCTGCTCCAAATTTACTGAACCAGAATCTGTACTTTAGAGAAAATCCCTGGATGTTTTATATGCACATGAATGATTGAGAAGTAATGATACAGCTAAATTTCTTCCTTGCTTTCTGTGCTAAATTTACACTGACCCTTTTTCAAACTTCTGTAACCTGTCTCACCTCAGGACCTTTGCAAATGTTATCTTCCCTGCCTCAGAAACTCTTCTCTTTATCTAGTTTAGCTTATTTTCAAATGTTACATCTCAGTTCAAGTGTCATTTTTACAGGCATCTTTCTGACTAGTTGAAGGTGGCAACTATACGTGTTTATAATATTTGACATTTTAGAGTAAAAATAATGCGTACTAAACTTCATGAATAACTTTTTTCTTACCTTTGAATTTCTAGTACTTAAATTGGCACATAATCAGTTTTCAATATATACTTATTGGATGAATGAATGAATGAATGAGTAAATAATGTAAATAATGATTCCCAGACAGTTTTGGTGATTAACCTAAAGTCATCTTAAAAAGATCTATCTGAGTTTATTATCGATGTTACTACCCTGATGTCTGAGAATGTATATGTGTGTGTGTGTGTGTGTGTGTGTGTGTGTATGTTACGATGTCTGCGAATGTATATATGTATATATATAACACATATATACATTCTCAGATTATATATATAATATTAATATTAATATATAATATATATATATAAAATTTTAGATTCAGAGGAACACATACATGTTTGTGATATTTGTGATATTTGTGACAAGGACATATTGAGTAGTGGTGGGGATTGGATTTCAGGTGGCATGGGTATATTTGATTTCACCCCTTTCCTTTCACAATTTCTTCACCAACAATATTAAAAACAAAACATATAATAAAATAGGAAACCTAACCTTGAAAATCCAAGGAAATTAGAGGAACTTTTTCTAAAATATCGTCTTTTCTGCAATGAGAGAGACCCACAAATATCTTGCGACTGAGGGGTGTCAAGGATAGCATAAGTATATTCATTATCAAATGATGACATGTCTGTTTGAATGACATTATTTGGTTGTAGAAAAAAAATTGCAGTGAATCGAAGTAAAACTGCAGCAACGGATCAGCTTCTGAACAACTGGAGAGTGGGAAGTCTCCAATAAGCAGAAGCCCAGGTAATTATCGGATATATTCTCCATCCACAGTAGACCTCCCAGAGATGGAACGAGTTCAATTTATCTAAATAAACTTCATGATATTTCTATTTGGGGGTGCAGTGCAGTCCTTATGATTGGAAGTTTTTAATCAGCAGAGCGAGGGCTCATGGAAATTTAAAGCAATTGGGATTCTGGCATGCCTTGGCATAAAAGTAAATGTCAAGTGATGAAGACCATTTTTTTTTCACCTCATCTGAGCGACACTTACACTGCTAAACTTACCAACTGGTTCTGCACCATCACAGTTCACCACCTCTTATGAATTACTCTTAAGTATTTCTATACTTTCTTACAGACAATGACCTAGACAGTTTCTCTTTACCCGCAACAGACTCCTCTTTCCCCAACTCTTTATTGTTGTCCTAGCTTCCGGATTGCTATTTTGTATCATAATAATAACCCTGTGCTTATGTTCTTTTTGAACTCGGATATTGTGACACTAATACTGTTCTCAAGAGCTTTCTTTAAGCATGATTAAATTTCTGTCATCTCTTGATTCATTTATTCAAATATTTGCTTCAATATGCAAGATACCACACACTGCTGGATGCTGGATAATAAAAACACAGTACTCTTACTCATGTACATGTAAATTAAGTTGTATTTAATATACATTATGTATAATTATAATACAGTGAGGTATTTCTATGGTGACATAGCCTGCCACTGGATACACTAAATAAAGGCCTCAACAGACCCATCTTCATAGGACCCTGCCTTGGCACCAGCCAACTTCCTCTGGGTTTGTCTTACATCTGTACCCAAGCAGTCGCCCTTTAACTTTGGGACAATTTGTTATATCCACCTATGTTTCCCTCTACAACCCTTTGCTTATCTCTACTCTTATATTTACAGAAACAGAAAATTACAATGTTCTACTCTGTTTGTAACTTCCAACAAATATTAACTATCTTGATGGAAGTGATTATTCTTAATTCTTTATAACCCTAATATGTCACACCATGTCTTCTATTCAGAGGTACTCAGTAAATGTTGAGCTTATTGGCTAATTTGATAAATGCAAAACAAGTTTAAAGTGTCATTTTCTTCAGATGAAACTCAAAATAGGATTAACTTTGTCATCCTTCAGAAATGAAGCCATTTCTAATATGCTTCCAGTGAAGGAGAAGAGAAAAAAAAAAAATTGCAAATTACAATAACTTGACAGCTGCTCGCTAAACAATACCACATTAATTTCAACGTTCTGCACATGGCTGAGTGGAAGATCCCTTAATCCCAGGTCCCATTTTATTTTTGCCTCTTTGTCTGTGTCCCCTCATTGTATCACTTGCAGAAATCACCAGTGGCTGTGTACTCTCTTAAACCTTATTATCGCCAGAGAAGTCATAGTCTAGGTTAATGCAGATCTGCTTCCCAGAGGTATGTTAAATGGATTTAAGTTCTTTATTTTGAGTGACTGACTTTGAGAAATCCCCTTCTTTATCAGTTACTACCAGAGAAATAGAATCTTCCAAAAGTGACAGTAAATGAACCACATATTCTCAAATTCTACAAGCATAATAACCTTTAAAGGGATTGAGATTAATTTGACCATTTATGAGTAGGCATAATCAGATGACTCTGTGTGTTGAGGCCAATGAGACAGTGTGTCAGAGGTTTAAATTATTGGCTCCCAGAGATCTACATTTGGGAATTTTTCTGAACAAGTTCTCTAAGCTTTAGTCATGCTACTGTGATTCTTTTGTTCCTGGCTTACTGTTTCCAGCAAATGATTACCTTCAAAGGAAAGAAATGGGAGAGCCCTTCTTGAAGAGGCTCTTTGCTTTTCAAAAAACCAAACTGTGTTATCTTATTTTTGAAAGCCTAATAACCTGCTTAGGGAAACTAAACGTATCTTTCAAAAACAGAATATGACTGGCACAAAATACTGTCTGGAGAGAGAAGAGGAAAGGTAATTGCAATTGAGCCAGTATTTTGGGGAGTAAAGTGCTGTTTGAAATGATCATTCTCATCCAATAAATAAAAAGATTGAGACAATGCATATCTTTTGCCATACAAGTTATTTTTATTTATTTAGGCTCTTTGACCAAAAATGCACATATTCACAGGCATTTGAGAAATCACCTGCAGAGCACATCAGGAATTTTATTCCTAGGAATTATGATGTGGACTGGGAAATGACTGGTAAGTACTCTCCCCACAAAAGTCAAATGGTATGCTAGGTCCTCAGGAAGGTCTTCTCTAAGGATTGATAAAGCATCAGAAAGCAACTGACCTCAAACAGCATGGCATGACTTAGACATAAAAAAAAGTGAAGGCTTAACTAGGCTTGTGATCAGGCCATTTGTTGGGGTGTTTGATTTTCCTAAAACTGTTAGGATCACTCTTCATCAAAACTAAAAATAATAAGGAAAGGTACAAAAAACTTTAATCATTCATTCAACTTTTGAGTGCTGAGCAAAGCAAAATAGAAAAAAAATTATTAGTTAAGAAGAACCAAAATGTGAGTGTTCTTGTGAAAGGAAACAAACATTTTTAAAATAAAGAGAAAACAATTATGAGTGCGCTCCTTTGTATGCATGTAAGAATTGATAAAATTGATTGTAGCTTGAAACTTGTATTTTAAATTTTTGTATATATGTATATATATCTCTCTCTCTATATATATAGCTATATATATATGCACTGTATATACACAGAAGTCTCCACTTTGTCCACAGAGAATATATTCCAAGACCCCAGTGGATATCTCAAATTGTAGATAGTACTGAACCTCATATATATACATATTAACACATATGTACATTCTATACATACATATCTATGATAAAGTTTAATTGATAAATTAGGCACAGAAATGAACAAAAATAACTAATAATAAAATAGAATAATTTTAACAATATACTATAACAAAGTTATGTCAATGTAATGTCTCTCTTCCTCCACCTTTCAAACTATTTTATTTTATTGTACTGTACTCACCTGTTTTTGGACCACGGTTGACCTTGGGTAACTAAAACTATTTAAGGAAGAAATATTACATGTGCATATATACGTAAATATACTTGGAAATTATTTATATATATACAGTAGATAATTATATTATATATAGTCATATATGCATATGTATTACATTTATATACATTTATTTACATATACGTATATAAAATGTTGACATTTATATAAATATCTTTATGTATTTTAAAGCATATATCAGTGTATGTATATATGTTTGTGTTGTATGTGCATGTGTATGAGACTTCAAAATGACAGCAAATAAGAAGTAAGATGTGCTTCTGTGCATTCTTCTTCACAGTTCAGGGTCTGTCGCCAGCCTAGCATGGCTTTCTCAGCATCAGCTATCACTCTCCAACATGAACCTTCATATTTGAGCCTTTGAGTCATATGAAACCATTAGAGTCATAGACCATTTGTAGTCCCAAGTGCACACTTGTGCATTTTCTTGAATTTCTTTCAGAATATGACTTATCTTATACATGTGGGAAATTTCTAACCATCATCCATCTGTCGTTCATGAATAAAATAAGATGCCATTCATTTTAAAGAAACATCATTGACTATTTCAACCCATCAAGTTCATCTTCTCAGTACTCTTCTAGCATATCTTTCACACTACTATGCAAATATTTATCATATTTCGGTAACTATTCATTTATTTTCCCAGAATCTTCACCTCCACAGACTGAGAAATACTAAAAGGCAGGAAGCAAGTACTATTGACTTTTGTTCCTACATATCTAGAACTACATTCTAGAATACTAGAATATTGTCATATTCCATAAATATTCACTATAAGAATCAGTTGCCCTCTCTCTCTCTCTCTCTCTCTCTATATATATATATATATATGTGTGTGTGTGTGTGTGTGTGGGTGCATGTGTGTGTGTGTGTGTGTGTGTGTGTGATTTTTCTTTTAAGATTTTTTTTAGCAAATCTTCTATTGTAAGTCACATTTTTTCACATTTTAGGTTATCTCATCCTATTCACAGACATAGCCTTTTGACAAAGAAAAATATATAATGTTGTAGTGGTGATCTACATGAATTATTTGCCTACGCAATCTATCAGAGTTATCCTTCAAAGATATTACATAGGTTCTCCATCTGTGACAATACTGGAGTGAATCCAGAAGCAGATAATTAAAAAAAAAAAAGTGCCTCCACCAGAGAAGACCACAGACTTGTTTGTATTTGAAAGTGCTCACCAAATCTTTCATTTTAAGTATTTCTATCTTATGTTGAATAGAGTTCATAATCTGTAGTATCAAAGCAGAAATAATACCAGAATACCTGTCAAAATTTTGGTAAAACTCCAAGCAAGTAAGATATGAATTTATCAAGGAATGTCATTGTAATGGAGTCATTGGGGATATTTTTATTTCTTCTGATGATTCTATGGGCTCTTGTTCTTAGTCCTGTAAGCCCATGAATGACAGAGAAAACTCAGTTTCTTCAATGTATCTATTCTGCCTAAATTATTTTGTTTAATGTCAAATGAATTCTGTGCCTCAGTCCACAGTGCCAACAGAAGTCACTGGAGTTTATATGATTTAATGCTGCAATTTCAGGGCAGTGAAGTTTAGGGCTACACAATTTGCTCCAGAAAAGTTCATAAAATTTAAAAACATTAAGTTTGTTTGAAAGCCAATTTTAAAATAAATATAATCACTGTACATACCAACTTGAGAAATGTTTCATCTTCTGGCTGTTGTGCAAAGCATGCAAAGAGGATAGTTCTTTCATCTTCACTTCTTTATTCTCATATAATAAGAGACCTGGAAAAAAATACTCCTGTGTACTTTCTAATTTCAATATCTATATATCACCAGCAGAGAGAAGTAAGGAAAAATGAGAACCTCAAATTCAGACAGAGCTGGACTTCAACCTATTGCGTATTGATGAAAATATGAGCTATATTTGTTTTTGTTTTTACTTTCCTAACCTTTGCATTTCTATTCTATAACATAATAACCTGATGATGTATTAATATAAAATAGTCAATTAATTGGGGCATCATAGATGTTCAATAAACACTGAATTCCTTACTTGTTACAGTTGTTCATTATTTTGTCTACTTATCTTTTAATCTATTCATTCTTTCACACTTTTATCAGTTTTTCTTATCATCTCACAACTCTACCATTCTCCAGTCTTCAATCTACATATAATTGAGCACTTTATAAGTAGCAAATAACTATGCTAAGTGCTGAGGATACAAAGATGAGAAATAAACCCAGACCTTAAGAAGAACTAAGCCGAGTAAGTATGACTTCTATATGATCACAAATCAAAAAACAACTTTTGTTATGAGAGAGAAATGAACAAAATACTATTGAGTCTAAAGGAGGAGAGCCATTAGGCATGGGAAACACATTTGGTAAATTTAAGTCCATATTTTGTAGTCCATGACCCATGCTAAACACTTTATCTAAGGCATTTATTTCATTTAGTCCTCATAACAATATTTGTTCTCATAAAATTATACTTATTTCAGAGATAAAGGGGTAAAGATTAAGCAAGTTCAGTTCAGTCACCTGACCAAAATCAGGTTACAAGCAGTAGATATTGAATTTGACTCCAAAAATAGTTTTTGGAACTATCATTCTGTGTTGCCTTCAGTGAAAGAGGGTCTTAGAGTAGATGTTAAGAGCATCATGCTATAAACATGAGGAAGAGTAGAATTGTCTCTTTCAGTTTCATATTTACATTGTTCAGAGTGAATAGCAAAAAGAACTTGGATAAATAATGATTTACTAACAGCCTGTTTTCACTAAGAAAATACCCAGGTTCCTGAGAGCAGAGATAGACAACCAAATAGCAGAAAAAAGGGGCATGCTCAGGAAACTTAGTACCATAAATCCATAATGTGTGTATAGAATTGACTCTTTTGCTAATAACAGGTATGCATTAACTATAATTTGAGAATACCCTAATTGTATTTTATCGAAAAAAATCAAGTTCAGAGAAGCAATGCTTTTTTCAGTTGTTGATGTTTTGGGCAAGGGCAGTCATTTATGTTGAGTGTAATGAGAAAGAACAATGTGTTCAACAATATTTCAGCTAGCATCACTCTAGCACTTTTCCCAAGTGAAAGCAATTGATTTCAGTGTTCTTTCTCTATGTCATTTATTTAAATTAAAGGTTATCTTTTGGCCCGATTCCCTTTCTTCCCTTCTCTCTATTCTTCCTTTTGTTTTCCCCATCTTTTCTTTTTTCCTACTGTTATAATTTTGTTCAATAGCCATTAGGTGGGACTGAGGCGGACATCCCCATAAGAGGGTCAGAGTTTGAGCAGAGTGTGAGAGGAATCTACATGGAGGAGAGTAGGGCACAAACATTTAGAGAAAGGAGACAAAGTGGCAGTGCTGGGCTGCCATAGGAAGTTAGAACTCAAATAGGGGAGAGTACCTGTGCAGGGATGTTGTGGAGGACAGCAGATGCCCAGTGAAGGATGTTGCAGTTCTGTAAAGAGGCCTTAAAGATACCCCTTTAATCAAGTAATCAAAGTCATTGTATTCAAAATCGGGACAAATTGAAATTGTTGTGTTTTGTTTTGTTTATTGACAAATTGACATTGTTTATGATCTGTTAAGAGGTAATGAAAAGAACACAGCAACATTTCAGTCATATTCCTGCCCAAAATATTATATAGCTTGAATCCATTCATGAGGAAATATAAGATAAGCACAGGGTATCACATAAACCTGAATTGAGGGAGATTGTATGAGATAACTGACCTATAATCTTCAAAAGTGACAAGGTCATGAATGTCAAACAAAATATGGAGAATTCTGCAGACTGAAAGTCAGGAAATATACATGACAAATACATGCAATGTGTGATCCAAAACTAAACTCTTTTACTATAAAGACATTAGTCTTGGTTAAAAACATGGTATCAAGTTCAGTTTTAAATTTTTTAATGCTTCTTGTTATAACATAAGTCTTGGTTGTAGGTATTGCACACTAAAATTTTCAGGAATTATAGTGTATATCATATTAACGACTTACTCTTAGACCATTTAAGAAAAAGAAATATTGTTCCTGCAACTTTTGAGTAAGTTCTAAATTGCTTCATAACAATAAGTTTAATCTGGCATTAAGAGGAGAATTAACTGTCCAATCTCTAAAGTGTCTTGGTTTAAATTCAAATGTGAATTTAAACTTGAATTCAAAGTCAAGTTTATCCCTTAGAAGTTATGTGATATGGACAAGTTGTTTTATTTCTATACATTTGTAAAATGGGGTTAATAATATGTTTCATGCAAAGATTTAAATATTTCATAGGTTTTATATGAGAATTAAGTTTTTTACTGCCTGAAAGGTGATTAGAAGAGTACTTGACACATAAAAGCATTAAATCATTATAGCTGTTATAGTCACTACTATTATCATTATTTTATTGAATGGCTCTATTCTATAAACTTATAATAAACTGGGGTTTGCAGTCATAAAAACTTGATATCAAATTATCACTCTAAGGAGCTAGATAGCTCAAAGAAAATTTCATAACTTTGTGAAATTTCATTGTTTTTCATCAACTTCTATAACTTTCCCCTGACCTATAGTTTATTTTTGCTTACTAAGTTCAATTTTCACTGGCTTTCTTTCATTTATTCAAAAACATCAAGTTGTTTCTGGATTCACATAATCATACATTCTTTCTCTTCTTCGTGGAACACATCTTTGCCCTCACTGGCCAGAATAACTCTGTAATTCAGAGCTCTGCTTAAAACCTTAATTTGCATAAGCCTTGATCTTTAAGATATTTTTCATTAGTTTCTATATTTTATAAAACTTATTACAATTTGTATATTTTCTCTTTTTTATTGTCTGTCCTTTACCCAAAACAAAATACTTCTTAAACTCAGTGTTCAGGTCTGTTGATTTTTGTTATATTCACAGTTGTGAAACCAAGATGCAGCACAAAGTCCAGCATAAAGCAGGTTTTCTACAAATAATCGTAAAATGAGTAAATACATGAATGAACCAAACACAGCACCAGGCACTTGAAATTCATTATATCAAGATTTTTTTAAGAAACCCTACAATGATGACAGCAAAATAGGTACTAATATCACTGTTGCCATAAACACAATCTTGCTGCTTACCCCAGGCAAAACTGAAGTGTCAGTAGATGCTGACACTTCTCAAAGAAAAACTAATTATTTTCAGGTATTAAACATTGAGGCAAGAGAGTAAAGGAGACTCACCCTAATTATGTAAGGAGACAAAGCTGGATGCAAATTTTCAGCTTCCACTGGAAAAAAAAAAAAAAAAAAAAAGAATGATTACTTGGGAAAGAAATAATTGCTTTGGCATTAAATGCAGCTGTTATTTATGTCACATTATTTATAAGACTGATGTGCATATTATTATTCCAGTTCTACCATAAATTAAAACAATTCAGGAACATATTATCTGCAGACACTTAGGAGAAGATGTATTTACATTTGCTTTAATGTTGATTCTAATAAGAATAGCAACTTTTCTCAGAGATAAAGACAGTTTATGGGAAAAAAATGCATAAATAACTTCAACATTGTCACACTGGAGTAATGACGTACCAATGGTTAAGTTATATGTCATGAAAATGTCCTAATGATTTTAAGTCGTATAGCTTTAGTCACATGACTTTAGGTGAGAGTAGTGTATGAAGAATTGTAAATGGATGTTACAACCAGAAAGCATGGTTCAACCTCCAGCAGCTTGTGTATTTGCTGTAAAACTTGGAGTAGATGATTCATCCAAGTAAGCCTCAGCTTCTTCATCTATCAAATGGGGATAATAATAACATTAACTTTGTGATAAGATCTGAATGTCTGTGTCCTTCTCAATTCCTCCCACTCCTCCTCTACGAATTCAAATGCTAAACTCTAATTCCCAATGTGATAGTATTAGAAAGTGGAACCTTTCGGTGGTAATTAGGTCATGAGGTTCTTGCCTCATGACTGGAATGTGTACCCTTATAAAAGAAACTCCAAGAGCTAACTAAACCCTCCCACCTTGTGAGGACTCAGCTAAAAGATGCCATCTATGAACTAGAGAACAAGCAAGCCCTCACAAGAAACTGAATACCCCAGTGCCTTGATTTTAGACTTCCCATTCTCCAGTACTGTGAGCAATAGATTTCTGTTGTTCATAAGTCACTTAGTATGCGATATTTTGTCAGGGCAGTCTGAATGAACTAAGACACCTTGAAAACTTGTTTTAAGGATTAAATGAGATAACGCATGTAAAATTTTTTGATGACGACCATATAGAAAACATTGGTCAAATAATGATGATAAACAAGACATATAATTATGTTTTATATAAAAAGTAACCTCTTATTAATCAGTTTGAAGATATAATTGTTAATGATAGCTTAATAACTGTATTAAAGACACTCCTATTTTTTAGTATTAAGTAGACAGGAGAGGGTATGATCTTTATTTGTGATGATGATATCGTACATAGTAAAAATGGAAGTCAGATTAGTAATATGATAACACCAATGACACCATCTCTGTTTCATCGGGTTATGAGTCAAATCTTTGTGGCAGATATTGGAGTAGAAGCCTAAACATCTAACTTTCCAAGTCTTTATGTTAGGCTCTTGATGTGAGAATAAAGTTAAAGGGCAGGTGAGGACTGACAATTAAGTTTGTGAACTTGTCACTGTATGCTTATGTTGGCAGCTCTGTACAAACAACACAGTAAGGTTTCATAACCTTAGTATATTAGTGTCTGACAACTGTGTTTGTGTCAATATGTGGTGGTGTGTTGCTGAGTGTCATTCATTATTACTGTTGCATTATTTTGTGTGTTGTTGCAAGAATGTGGGAGATTGAATTAGAGCAATGAACAAACATTAAATTTCTTGTTAAACTTGGCAGGAGTAGAAGTGAAATCAGAGACATGTAAATCTAAGTTTATAGGGATAATGCCATGAAGAAAATGGCAGTGTACAAATGGAGTCAACATTTTTTCTGAGGGAAGAAAGCATCACTGATGAAGAAAGGTCAGCATGGCCAGTAACAAGCAGAACAGATGCAAACATTGCAAAAATTTATCAGACTGTGCATCAGAATCATCAGCTGACTGTAAGAAGCATAGCAGACCAAATAAACATCAACAGGAAAATCTTATCTGAAAATCTTGACATAAGAAAGGTATGTGCAAAAATGGTGCCAAAGGAGCTCTTGCATCACAATAATACACCAGCTCATACAGCACTGTCTATGAGGGAGTTTTTAGCCAGTAAGCAAATAACTCTATTGGAACACCCTCCCTACTATTCTGATCTAGTCCTCAATGACTTTTTTCTTAATCTGAAGATAAAGGAAACATTTAAAGGAAGACATTGTGATGACATTCAGGACATTAAGGGTAATACAACTACAACTCTGATGGTCATTCCAGAAAGAACTCAAAACCTGCTTTGGCGGGTTGACTAGGTGCTGGCAGCAGTGCATACCTTCCCAGCGGGAGTACTTCCAAGGTGACCACAGTGATAGTCAGCAAGGAAGTATGTTTTTCTAGGGTAAGCTCGCAAACTTAATTGTCAGTCCCCTTATGGTATTCCTGTACATCAGACTATTATTAGAACCATTTTGCTGCTGAGGGCACTGATACATAGAACGGTTTAGTAACTTAAAAACTTAGAGCCAGTTCAAAGATAAACCTAAGCCAGTGACACAAGGGAATACTCAGTGGTTTTCTTCTCTGATAAAGCCAAAAGGAAAACTTGGTACTCATTTTTCTTCTGGTAGAAGCCAGTGAAGCTGGCAGAGACTATCAGCTTTTAAGTGAGTTTAGTGGGGTGCTTGCATGAAACAAAGTGCTTCTGTATGGTAATGTCTTTTCTGAGTGTCCTATTTGCAGATAGCCAAAACGACCCTGAGGAGAATGTGTCTGCCTGCATGCCTCATCAGTAGCATCTGCCAAACCTCACTTAACCAGCAAAATCCAGACCTCAGTCTATCTGCTATCTCTGCTTCATTGCCACTCTTGCCTAAGGCCTCTTTGGAAGGTACATTGACTCTGTTTTACTTCTAAGGGAACTCATTCTCTTTTTTTATGAGGGAAATTTCTTGGAGTAAGGACTATAATAACAGCAGTTACTGTTGTCACTGCTACTACTGAGTATGTGTCAGGCACTAAGCTAGCTGCTTTAGATACATTATCTCTCACCCTTAAAACAACCCTGGAAATAGATATTATTATTCACATTGCATAGAGGTAAATACATTATCCAATGTCACAGTTATGAGAATAAATCCACAGTGATAACTCAGGACTACCTGATTCCAATCCTATGCTTATCCAACTATACCACAATACAGACAGATTTGTAATTATCCTAGAACTTTCTATGATCATTATGATTAGAGCAATTAAAAGCTAATAAATGCTTTGGTGAATAACAGTTCATCATTATTCTATTAATCTAATGGCACCTTAGATTTATATTTTGCAATATAACTTATACATGTGTTTTATAGGATTGATCTTTTGGGCCACCAATCTTGTATTTCTCACATATAGTTTCTGCTTCCACCTCACTTACAGGAATATATATATTCCTGTGTTATATATTATAAATATATTACAGGAATACACACACACAAACATATATTTTATATATATATATATATATATTCAGATATTTATAACTGAATTAGTTGGTTTTGATTATCTCTCTCATGTGAGGGCACCAGCAGATGGGAAAAATATTTTATTCAACCTAGCTAGGCCAGAAATTAAAAAGAAAAGCCTTATTCATTTTAGATATTAATCTCTTATTAAATGGATAATTTGAAAACATTTTTTCACAATCTATGAGTTGTCTCTTCACTTGCTGTGCAGAAGCTTTTAAGTCTGATGCTATCCATTTGTCTATATTTGCTTTTGTTGACTGTGCCTATGGGGTCATATTTTAAAAATCATCGCCAGACCAATGTTGTAGCATTTTCCTCTGGTATTTTTACAGTTTCAGATCTTATATTTAAATCTTTATACATTTTTAGTTGATTTTTTTTATATATTATGAGATAAGGATTGAATTGCAATTTCCTGCATGTAGATATCTAGTTTCCCCAACACCATTCATTTTAAAGAATGTCCTTTTCTCATTGTGTTTTCTTGGTATTTTTGTCAAAAATCAGTTGACTGTTAATGCATGGATTTATTTCTGGGGTTTTTATTTTATTCTATTGGTTGATATGTCTATTTTAATGCCAGGTCCATGCTATTTTGATTATAAGTATTTTATAATAAGTTTTGAAATCAGGAAGTATGATACCTCTGTCTTTGTTCTTTTACTCATGACTACTTTGGCAATTTGTGGTCTTTTGTGGCTTCAAATCAATTTAAGAATTTTTTTTTGCCATATCTGTGAAAAAATTTTGCTAGAATTTACATTGAACTTATGGATCTCTGAATGATATAGACATTTTCATAATATTAATTCTTTGAATCCACAAACACAGGATATCTTTTTATTTATTTGTGATTTCTTCGATTTCTTTCACTGCCATTTTGTAATTTTCAGTATACAGGTCTTTTAAATCTTTGGTTAAATTTACTACTAAGTAGCTCATATTTGTTGCTGTGTAAATGGGATTGTTTCCTTAATTTTCTTTATGGATAGTTTGTTATTAGTATATAGAAATGCTACTAATTCTTGTATGCTGGCTTTGTATCTTGCAAATTCATTGAATTTGTTTTTTCAGTTCTAACAATTATGATGGGGTCTTTAGGGTATTCTATATATATGATCATGTTATGAACAAATAAACAATCTAACTTATTTCTTCTCTATTAAGATGTTTTTATTTATTTTTCTTACCTAATTTCTCTTATTATGTTGAAAAAAGTGGTGAGAGTGAGGACGTTTGTCTCTGATCTTGATAAAGAAAAGGTTTTCAACTTTTCACCGTTGAGTATGATATTACCTATGGGTTTATCATATATGACCTTCATCATGTTGAGGTGCATTACCTTTATGCCTAATCTGTGGAGAGTTTTTATCATAAGAGGGTGTTGAATTTTGTCAAATGTGGTTTTTTTTTCTGAATCTATTGAGAGTATCTTATGATTGTGTATATATATATGTACACACACACACACACACACACACACACACACACACACACAGACATAGAGAGAGAGGAAAGAGAGAGAGAGATGAGGGGTACCAAAAAGTCCTGGAATTTATCTATAAAAAATAGTGTATTTATATTCACATGTTTAAACTTCTGTCACCTTCAAAGTACTCTTCGTTTGATGCAATATACCTATTGAGACACTTTTTCCACTGCTCAAAAGTGTTTATGGAGTCATCAATTTTTGATATATTTTAGTGTTTCTGCCATTTTTGTTTCACTTCTTCCATATCAGCAAAACATTTTCACTTGAGGGCATTTTTAATCTGGGTGAAAAAAAAACACTGACTGGGGTGAGAATGGGCAAATAGAGAGATTGAGGCACAGAGATCATGCCGTTTTTGGTCAAAAACTGATGAATATTCAGTGTGATGTGAGCAGGTGCATTGTCATGGTGGAAGAACCAGTCACCTGTTTGCCAAACTTGGGATGTTTCTTCCACAAATAGTGACCCAAACTTCTCAAAACTTCCAAATAAAAACATTGGTTGACTGGAGAAACAAATTTCAACTGTACTATATATATGCATATTTGAGTTATATATATATAGTTATAAAAATAGGCAAGATGACTATAGTCAGTAATAATGTATTATATTTGTCAAAATAATTAAGATACTAAATTTCAAATGTTTCATCATAATAATGATAAGTATGTGAGGTAATGAATATGTTAATTACCTTGATTTAATAATGCTACTTTAAATACTGTATCAAACCATCAAATTGTAGCCCATAAATATAGACAACTATAATTTGTCAATCAAAATATGAATACTTTTTCAAAATAAAAAATAAATAAATTTACTCCAACAAAAGAAAGAAGAAAAGCTTATTTATATATTCTTTCTTTTCTTTGTTAAGTCACCCCTTTCTCATAGCTTAATATCAATTAAGATTCCTTTATACTCTAATTAAAACCTCTGAGCTAACATGGCGACTTCACTCACTCAACGGGATTATGTGCCAATTTTGGGAAATTGGCTTGCCAACTACAACTTTGAGCAGATCCAACTTTTAACACTAAGGCAAAAGCAACATCAAAAACAACAAAAATTTACCAGATAATGGACCAAAACACTTTTACATACATTAGATGAAGCTTGATCATCAGATTTTACATGCAGTCTCAACACTGAGTACTATCATTGGTGAAACAGAAACCTGTATGGAATGCTGCAAAAAAGACAATGTGAGGAAGAAAGAAAGAGGCACAAATGGCAGCCTAGGGGGAGAGATGGCTCAGGGAGAAAAGAGATTCCAGAGGTCATGGAAGTGTTCACTTAAATTACTTAAAATTAAATTAAAATAAATTCAAATTAAAATACATAAATGATATCTAACATATAATGTCCATGTTCGTATGGTTCAAATGATCTATCTTTATCTTCTGCCATTCTCAAGTTTTTAATGATGGATTAATGAAATGCATGGAAATATTGGAACTGCTTAATAATAAGAATAAAACTCGTACTCATTATCTGAATTTTCTTTTCTTTTTTTTTTTTTGAGTTGGAGTCTTACTCTGTCACCTAGACTGGAGTGCAGTGACCTCTCCCAGCCCCCGCAGCCTCGACCTGCTGGGCTCCGGTGATCCTTCCGCCTCAGCCTTCCAAGTAGCCGAAACTACAGGCGCGTGCTACCACACCCGGCTAATTTTTGATTTATTATAGAAATGAGGTCTCACCAAATTGGCCAGGCAGGTCTCGAACCCGCGGGCTCAGGCAATCCACTCACCTCGGCCTCCAAAGTGCTGGGATTACAGGCTGAGCCACCGAGCCTGGCCTGAATTTTCTAATGGTATCGAGATGCGAATGAGAAGTTAGTGTTCAGAAAAACCTCACCTTAGTATAATGAGAGATTAGTAAACTAGATTGCATTGCCCCTTGAAATCGTGCATTTGAATCATCTCTCCCTACAATGCGGGCTCTCTCCAAATGATACGTTCTATAGCAGGCCAATAACTCATTTCTGCCTCCCTGAAGGTTTCTCGTACTATCTCTGAACCCCAAATGCATTACTCATAAATATTAACATTTGGTTAGTACAGGATCTTAAGCCAATTTGAATGGTTGAGATTGGGATGTGATTTGACTTGAAAAGAGTAATGAATTTATTGTGAGTCCAAGGATAGAAATGAGTTGTGCAGAGGAAAACGTCGAAACGGTGCATAAAATAAGTGACAACCTCTGGTTTCTTTAATTACTGTCTGAATAAAGAAAATCACAAAGGAGGTATTAGGCTCACTTTTACAAACTTAAAATTGGATACTGACCCTTCAAGCTCATTTTTTTTCCTCTCCTCAAAACCTGAAGAATAAGCTTTTAAAATCAAAGACTGTCTAGCACATATTAGCTATTATTATTAACATCTCTACATGCATCTTTTCATAAAATCTTCACAAAAAAACTAGCTGAATAATTATCATTATTCTCCTCAGACTTAACATCTTATTATGTAAATTTCCTACAACTTGCAAAGGTGAAATTTGAACCCACGGCTGTTAAAGTCCAGAACCAGGAATCTTAACCACCAGGTGCTCTGTTTAAAATTAACACGATATGGGAAAGAACAGAGTAGGGCAGAAATTACTAGTCGCTTACATTGTAAAGCTCTTCCGTGATGCTTAGAGAATTGTTTTGATTTCACATTTCTAGCTTAATGATGGCACACATCATTAGGCTCAAATAGGTAGACTTAAGCTATCTTTACATGCTTTTTTGGCAAAATAAGAACCTGTATTAGACACCTTCAAGGCGGTATTTGTGAGCAGCACGCATTTGATATCTCTAAATGTATCTGTATTGATGGGTTCTTTGACTACTTAATGTTTTAAGGTAATTAAACTACAAAAACTCATTGGAATAATGTTTAGGGCTGACTTAAACCCTTAAAAGTCATTAGCTGTTAACTGCCAAGTTGCTCTGAGTCTCTGTCTGCATGAAATTGAATCATATTTGAAAGGTTTTGTAGGCTAGTGGCAAGATTCATAAAACCCCAACTGCTTTACATCTTTCATCACAAACCAGGAAATGAGAGGGAGAGTAGAGAACTAGATTTGGAAGGGAAAACTGCACTTTATTTTTCATTCAATGTTTCTCTAGACTCTTTAGCTAATTAACCCCATCTTTGCCTTTTTCTGCTGAAATTGCAAATATTAATTTACCATTTGTTTAAGTCAATTTAAGCCAAAGTATTTTTAATGTGCCTCTAAGGACTGGTACATGGAACACAGGGATTAATAAAGCACAAACTCTACCCTCAGCAGGTTTAGGATCAAAAGAAACAGATAAGCAATGTTTAATTATGGTGTAGTTTGCTCACCAATAGAGGAATGTACAAAGCAGAGAGGAGAGATGTGTGGTGTCAAGAAAGACTTCCTGGAAGAGACTATGACTGAGATGAGTTTGGAAGGTTAATAGGAGTTGCCAGGCAGTGGCAGTCTTTTTTTTGTTTTTGTTTTTGTTTTTGTTTTGTTTTGTTTGTAATCTGAGATACTTTTTAGTATCTCAGAATAATAATATTAGTACTAATACTACTAATAATAATAGCAACACACAGAAAAAGGCTAATATTATTTTTCACTCAAATTAAGATTTCAAAAAGAATACTTCCTACACACACCCCCACATACACACATGTGTTTCAGACTTTTAAACACCTCGCATTCTGATAAAGACTATGTGACCTATTCTCACTCATAAGTGGACCTTGAACAATTATCATAATGCTATAAGAAAAAGATTGTCAGTAGTGGGAAATTGCTGGGGAGTGGGGGGCTGGCAGTAGTGGGATTCTGCCAGCGGAGGTAGGGTTCACCTCATCAACAAGGGTACCTGTATAATGAACGTTTTTATACCTAACCCTGAATTGTACCCCACATCTTTAAAATTAAAGATAAAAACAAAAAGACTATGTGACCACCTGCTGACCTTGCTTACAGATTATTCTACCCGTGACTGAAAATGCTTTTGCCACTAATGACAACGGGACCATGTTAACAACCTTATTCTTCATATCCACCACCAGGACTTCTTATACCCCTCTATACTGTCCTTGCTCTCCATGACAGTGAAGCTATTTCCCAATGTAGACACTCCCGCCACCCCTTCCTCTGATCACTGTGTGCTTGATTGAGGTCTGAACCTTAAATGGACAAAGAGACTTGTTCAGATAGATAATGGTTAAGCCAACTTTGACTTAAAAAGGATTCTACATCATTTCAATTATAAATAAAATAGAGTATTATCATCAAAGAACATAACCACTATTCTTGGTGTTGCTTTGGTGAAAAACAATATTAATTTCAGTGAGTGTATGGTGTATGGTAAGAACCTAATATGTATTAGGAACTGAGTTGTAGTGAACAGAAGACACATCAGAACATCAGGATTGAAATGTGGTCTCTATTACATTGTTTGCTATTCCTCTCAGACACTTGGCTGGTATTCCTTCATCTGTAAAGTAGAAATATTAATATTTACTTTCTATGTTGTTATGTAGATAAATAAGAAAATGTATAAAAATGCTTATAATATAGGTAAAACATGACATCAAAGCTACACAGTAAATATTTATTTCGTTAGTTAATGTTCTGGGTTATTAGAAGATGATTCAATGACTTCCATCTGTCTACAGAAAAAAAAAAGTGACCACGTTTTATTACACAATTCTGAACTTCTACTTAATATGCTCCCTGATAACCATTTGACTACATACTTCTTTCCCGAAGATATATCTCAGCAAAAGTAGACAAGCCAACCTTTTCTAAACGTGAGGCTGCACTTTCTCTCATTCTTTCTCCCAAATGTCTGCTAAGAAATATTAAGGAGAAGCTTCAGAGAAGTTGTTTTTGCTATTTGTGTTATTGCATTTAATTTAAAAAGTTAGCTCAAGCTTCTTTCATTGTTATTGATTTGGTCTATTACTATTTTTCATCTTTCTTCCAACAATCTATGGTAGAAGCCTATCTTGTTTTACTATGCTTCCCTGTTCCTAAGGAAAACATAAATTTTATAAGAATTTGGATAATTTTTTTCTGGGTTTGGATTAAAATAGGTTCTGGAAATATTGCTTGGTCTATTAAGTTTAAACATGGCCATTTTGTCATCCAACCTCAGAGATACCAATGACATTTTATGTTTTGTGAGAATGGTACCTACATGAAGTATAGTTCCAGTAGCCTAGCTATCTAAATTTAGTAGCAAACCACTTTTCAATCTCTAATATATTACCTTCTTTATTTCTTACAGAGTCTTTGCCATAATACAGACGTATTTCATTTGCGGCTATATTCTTCAGTATACTCTAAATGTGCAAATACTATTACTATTGCTAATAATAATTATGATTCAAGAGTAGTTTTCTACTTTTTTGAGGAGTGGGTAGGGCATGGAAACAGATAATTAAGTTTGAAATATTTTTAAATTCTAAAGTGAGAATAGAGCTTTTCTAACCATAAAATCAGAAAAATGTCTGCTAGGGTAAGAAAGTAGAGAAAGCAAAGGTTTTCAGCAAAAATAGTTGACTGGAAGAAAGTAGAGGGGAATGGAAGAAGACTTTAGCCTGAAATTTTAACAGCAGCAGGAGAAGGTTAGAGGATAAGCATTAAAAAAAAAAAAAAAAAAAGGGATGAGCATCAGACAAAGAATGGAGAAAACTTTGGAATTATATGTGTTGGGAGGCTCTAGGGTTTGGGATGACATAATAAATTTGAAACCTTGATAGAATCTAAAGCTTGGGATTGGCAGAGCTATTGCCAGATTTTCATCAAAAAAGAAAATAACATTGTTCAATTTATAAATGACAACTAAGACTTTAAAATATCTAACTGGAAAACCAGAAATGCAAATAAATAAGAACACAGGAGTCTGCCTTTTCTAATTGTTGTTACTTTAGTGATAAAATATTTTGATGTGATCATGGAATCAGAATACAAATGATATCAGTGAAGAGAGACAATTTCAAAATGCAGAACCTGCTTAATAATGAGCTGAAGTATTAGAGCATAATTAAAACTCTTTGGATTTTTTAAAAATCATACACACAGATACATCATATACATATTTTTTAGAAAGAAAGGTAGAAACAAGAGACATATAGTCACTGTGGTGTGTAGAAGAAATACATAGAGAAGAACACTCTGGTTGAAATGAAAATATTCTCTCTAAGTGACATTTAATGATTCCAGCTCTACCATTAAGAAGGAGAAGATTTAGTGTACCTTATAAATGGGTTTTAAAATGAAAATGACAGAATCTTGGCCAACCACATTTTGTTTTATCAAATTTTAAAATATTGGCAGTATTTGCTGAAATCTAACCTCAACTTGCCAATTGAAACTGAATTGATACTGCAGTACTAAATATTTCAGCTTTCACTCTGAGGGAGAGAAATTGTATGAATTCTTAGAAATATTGTTGTTATGTAATAATATAATTATATAATAATATGTGTGCATTTATATTTTGTTTTCATCTGGAAAGATGGCTAATATTTTGCAATTGATTTTTTTTAACTTAAATGAAAGCTAATCTGATCAGAAATAGAGCCAAGGCAGGTAACACCAACCAGACAGCAGGAGTGATTTTACTCCTGGATCTGATTTCCATGGACATTAATGATACATCTGTTTTCTCCCTGACTTCATTTGAATAGAACCCAAATTTGTAAAAATCCGCAAATGTGAGACAAATGTTTAAAATGTAAATTGCTTTAATAAAATTTGAATGTGCATCTCACAGCTAGTACGGATTTAAATAAATGTGTTTTTGTCAAATTTTTCCTAAGTTAAATGTAATTGCATTTCATCTTGGGGTACCTCAAAACCTAGAATGATTCTCTTCAGTTTTTGAATATCAAGGTTGGACATGCCATTATATCAAGGCTAATACTTTTTAAATTGAGTGTAAAAGACTTTCAAAAACAAAGGTCTTAAATATGTATTGTAAAATTTTATCAAGTAACAAATTTCAAAAATTATTTTCCATTAATGCATTTTTCCAAAGTGTAGCATCTTAAAAGAGAAGAAAATCCTATCATCACTTCTAAATCTTTCTTTAAATTCTCATTGATCATAGACTTAGAACAAGATTATCAAAAGTAGTCCTACACTGAGATAATGTGTAAAAGATTTTGAAAAATCTCAACACTTCACTTTAGATTAAATCTCCTGGTTTCTCAGGTTCATGTTCCGTTCACAGATAAAGATGGATTATCAGTGTGTGCTGCTTAATTAAGGACAAAAAATAACCATTGCTTCTTATAGTTATAGCACAAATAACTTTCCTTTCCCGTATTAAAAATCCTATATTTGATCTATTTGTCATTTAGGAGAATAATACAGCTATTGTTCCTTCAAAGAATCAAGTATTGACTTAGGAAGAAGCAATCTACCCAACAGCAAGATTGAGTTTTCTATCATGATTGGATTGGAAACTTTGTTACTATTGCTACTAGTTCAAAGCTAACAGAAAATAGTTGAATTTTAAGTCAGCTTTTGAGAATTTTAAGTCAGGTGTTAGTAATGGATACATAATTTTGGTTAATCAAAGTGCTTTTAATGTGAGGGGGAAAAAGTCAATTAGGAAGGCATTGAATGCTTTACTCTAAAATTATACAAGTAGTTCTAGATTGGAAGTGTTAATGATGGTAAATCTTCAAAGATACAGGTTTTATTAGTTGCTGTTATACTACAGCACATTGGTATCCATGAACCAAAAATCAAAGCAATGTTTACTTTTTGATGAAACAGTATTTGTGATTAGATCAAATAATAATTTATACATGAAATAACCATTTAGGACACCTCTGATCTAGCACTGAAATTTAAGAAACAATGTGTTAATCCATATTACAGACAGCATTTGATAGGACTAGGATCATAAAACGAAAGCAATTAAAAGGGTCATCTACTACAACCCTTTTTCCAGTTTGGTTAAAAAATAGAGAACCAAGAATAAGTCAGTTGATTAGAGATTGAGTTGTTTAGAGATAATGTTAACTGGATATGGAGATCAAGATCTTGAGGAATCTCTAAATAGTACATTTTTCTTCGTCAGAGCAGATGCCAGGAGAGGGTTAGATATGCAATAGATTAATTAGAGAAAAGCCCGGTGAGAGAAAAATGGAGATGAAGAAATTAGATACAGCATCAGACTTCAGTGCAAATTTAACTCTGTGGAATACAGAGGAAAAGGACGAATGGCTAGGAAAGTCTTAGGTTGCAGAATTGTTCTAAGAAAGTTTTGCCAAATGTAGGAGTTCCGTATCTCCAAGAAACTAGTCTACTTTAGTTTTTCTACCAGGGTCAATCACTGGCTTGGAGCAGCATGTGGGAAACACCACAGGTGTATGCAATGGATCTTAGAATGCAGCAACTGTGGCCAGTAGTCAAGTAGACACCTTGCATTTGGAAATCTGAAAGAAACATTTTAATGGCCAACAGAGTTTCTAACCTATTTAACAATATTTTTCTAATATATCTGAAAACTGTCCTTTAACATTCTTCACCTATAGTAGTAGTGTTTCTTGTCCTCTAAAGAGAAGTTTTATTCTGACATGGGGAGATGATGCACTGTTGGCAAGAAACAAGGGCCACATTTTGTAAAAGGCAACGTCATGATGTAGAGAAAAGTGCAATTGTTTTAGGTTATGGTGGTGATAATAATAAATAACAAGAATTGTGATTATTAGATGGTGTCTTCTATTTACTAGTCACTCTAAAGACACTTCACATAAGTTAACTCTAATGCTCACCTTAGACATAATAAGCAGTTATTTTTTTCTCCATATTAAAAAAAGGAATGCAGACCCAGGCTTTATGCGAGATCGTTCACTCGGCTGGGAAGCGTCATATCGTTTAACTTCTCTAAACTTCATTTCCTAATTTGCAAGCAAGATAATAACAACTACTTTCAAGAAGGTGCCATGAGGATTCAGTGGTATGATAGTTTGAAATAAACAGTCTATCTACAGAGACTTTTACATACATCTAGCTTTCCATGTTCCATTAAATTACTATGGTATAGTTCATTTTCCTCACTCAATACCTTATTGCAAAAGCTCCTGTGAGAGACTTAGTTATTTGTCTATTAGTCTATCATTAGTTTTGACTAGAGAGCAATACTTTAGCATAGTAGTTAAAAAAAAAAGTTACAGCCCCAGTTTCAAAAAATCTACTCAATGCAACTTCCTTCTTTTTTTATTTCAACTTGGCCTCTCTTTAATTGGCACAATCTAGCTGTGAATTTTTTTACTTAATCTTTCTAAGCCCCAGTTTCATTATTTCATATAATGAGGGCCAATAATCCTTACCTTGTAAGGCTCTTTAAGAACTGAATGAAGTAAATGTATGCAAAAATACCTGAGTAGTAGGAAAATGGAAGCTATTACTATAATTATTATTATTAAAACATTTTGAAAAACATAATACTAAGTGGTAATGTTTCTGTTCATGATCTAAAAATAAACTTTGAATTCTAGCCTTTTCCTCATTTTTCTCTCTGGTGATAATAAATGTGAATGTGCTAGTCAGAAGGGTCACTAGACAAATAGGCAGTACTGGTAGGCAAATTCACGAAAACAACCAAAAATTAACATTAAAATGTGTCTTCCTCATGACAGGTCAATGTATTGTTTTCTAGTGTTAAAGGCTTATACCCCTGAAACAATTGAAATATTTTCTGAAAATAAATTTTAACAAAACTTCTTAGGAAATACATAGAAAAAAATAACAAAAGTAAAATCAAAACACCCAAAATTTATACATTGAATGAAAGCATGACTGAAGGAAATTTATGGTACAGAGATTTGGAGATTTATTATTTTTGGTAAAAAAAAATATATATCAAATAGAAATAGGTTTCTATTTGGTCACTTGCATGTCTTCATTTATATCATATAGAAATAGGTTTGTTTTGTTCACGTTTAAAAGCTTTTTGAGAATTTACTTTATTTACTTTTATATAAAGGCATTAACTTTTGAACAGCTAATAGGAATATAAGAGAATCACAGCTCAAGTAGAAAAATGTACAACGATGTATATATTTGCTTTCCTCTCTATATTCAATTTTAGCACTGTAAATGAAAATAAAAATTAAAATGAGAATGATGTTCCAAATTTCTCCAACCTTTTGGAGAGTCTTCCATTCCTTCAACTACCAAGTCATATGTTTTACAAATGAAGTGTCCTAGCAAAAATAATTCCCACTGTACCTCATTGCATCCTCTCTGTCACCCTCCCCCCAAATCTTGATTATTTTCACAACAGCAATAATCATAAACTCTACTCATTTAATTTTAAATTTAATTTTGTATTTTTTTTTACTAAAATATAAGTTCCACATGTCAGAAGTCATGCATTTCTTTTTTTCCTTCTATGGCAATAACCCATAGGAGTAAAATGAAAGAAAATGAAATAAAATATTTGTAAGCTATATATTCAACAAAGGTCTAATATCCAGAATCTATAAGGAAATCAAATGAATAGACAGGGAAAACAAAACAAAACAAATAACTGCATTAAAGTGTGGGCAAAGGACATGAATGACACTTCTCAAATGAAGACACACACATGGCCAATAAAACTTATCAGGTAAATGCAAATCAAAGCTACAATAAAATACTATTTCACACCATACAGTATGACTATTATTAAAAAGTCAAAAAAAATAAAAATAAAAACAACAGATGTTGGTGAGGCTGTGGAAAAAAAAGCTCAGCTGGAAAGTGTCACACTGTGGGTGAAAATGTAAGCTAATTCAACCTGTGGAAAGTAGTGTGGTGATTTCTCAAAGAACTAAACATAAACTCACATTCAACTGAGCAATCCCACTAATCCAACTATATACTCAAAGGAACATAAATCATTCGACCAAAAAGACACCTGCACTCATATGTTTACTGCAGTACGATTCATGATAGCAAAAACATGGAACCAACCCAGGTGCCCATCAATTGTGGATTGAATAAAGACAATGTGGTACATATACACCATGGAATACTATATAACCATAAAAGAGAATAAAATCATGTCATTTGCAACAACACTGATGCAACTGGAGACCATCATTCTAAGAAAATTATCACAGAAACAGAAAACTCAATTCCGTATGTTCTCATTCATAAGTGGGAACTAAACACAGCACGCATGGGTGCAAGGATGGGAACAAGAAACAGTGGGCACTACTAAAAAGGGGGGAGGGAGGGGACGGAGGGAAAACAAGGACTGCAACCCTCCACCCATAGGCTTATATGAAGCCCAAACCTCTGCCACACATATGCCTATGTAACAAATCTTCACATGTATCCCTTGATTTTAAAATTAAAATAAAATTTGTAAAAAATTTTTAAAAATCCAAAGTCACTTGTGATAATAATTTTAAAAATATGCATCTCTGAAACATAGAAAACAAACACTTTCTGAGGCAGAAGAAATGAAAGGAAATAACAGGGCAAGAGAAGGAGGGAAAGGAGGAAGAAGAAAAGGACTAAATAAAAGGAGTGAAAAAGATGGAAGAAGCAAAGAGAGGACAAATGGAAAGAAAAGAATGGCAAGAGGTAAGAGAGAAAATAACTCAAGCCTTGTGCCACATATTGAGAGATTCACTATTTCTTTATGAGTTACCATGACCACCTACCTGCTTTATTATTTTTCAACAACCTCAATTTTCTTTTTTAGTCCTGCCATTCCAGTTCAATTGTCTGTCAAGTCACACTATGGAAATCATCTTTTTCTTCATGTGCTATTAATTCCAAGCTATTGTTGTAGCAGAATTTGCTAAAGGTTTGCTGTGGCAGTGGGGAATTCCTTTTTTAGGGCAGAAAATCCTAATATTGAAGAATATAACATTTCACAGTTCCCACAAATCGAAGAGTATTTCCCACTCAGATACTTTATCCATGGTAACTATGATTTTTTGTTTTTATCTTTTTCATCCCCTCACATCTGTTTCCTTGTTCCCAGAAAATGGCACCTCATCTTCAACCTAGTTTGTCATGCAGAGTAACTTAGATCTTCTTCCTCCTAGTCATGCTTCTATATTCATTTTTCTTCCTGATACAAATGCACCACTTACTAGTTATTTTTTTATACCTTGACTCATTCCACAAAAGATTTGTTGTATTACAGGATCAACTGCAATAAAAAACCAAAAAAGGTACATATAAGTACAAGATGAACATACAATTGTGATTTACTATAGTAAAAATGGAAACAGGATGAGTTTTTTCTTTCTTTTCTTTCTTTTTCTTTTATAGTTGGAGTCTCACTCGGTTGCCCAGACTGGAGTGCAGTGGCTACAGTGGCACACTCAACCGCCAACTCAGCGTTGATTCGCTGGGCTCTGGCAATCCTTCCGCCTTAGCCTTCCAAGTAGCTGGAACTACAGGCGCGCACTACCGGATGAGTTTATAATAAGATATCAAGGACAAAGAAGGTAGACACAGTATTACAATGTGAACTCTCGACCTGGACTGAGAAATAAATACAACATCATAAACACACTTAGAGTATTTAAATTTTTAATTACTCTGAAGTATTGAGCTTCCAGGCAGGCAAAATTAAAAGGGAAAAACGAATGGTTTTATCACTCTTATAAACCACATGCAGTAATCGTATCAACTCCTTGGGGAGAAACAAAGCTTTGCTTAGCACTTAACTCTAAAACAGCATTTCATAAACACAGATGTTGAGAAATCTGAGGGCTGGGAAATAAGCTCAGCTGCAAGATTTTAAGCCTAAACTAATAAACTCACGAATAAAGGCAATTGGAGAGTTAATGGAAAGAACAGGCTGCTTGATGGGAAGATGGGAAAACAAGCAGAAAATTGGGAGGCTCCAAGGTACTTGAAGAAGAAAGAGATTAAATGATGAGAAGTCTGCATTCCTTTTCAGTCTTTTTTGGATCACTTCAAGCTCCAACCTTTCTCATGCTCCAGTTTTATGGCTAGATTCCCTTGTATTTACATCCTAGAGAGAGTATGACTACAGCTTTCTCACTGAGCTATGCTCACAAATATTGGAACCAGAGGCAGTCAGAGCTCTGGGCTAGAACTTTAATATGCCACTCACTGAAATAGCTATTTCCCTTAATGGTCTTTATCCAAAGCATAGCCCAGTGAAGGTGACATTGGCTATTAACCTATTCTGAGTGTGGGAGGCCAACACAAATGATGCCTGAATTGTTCCTCAAGAACAATTTGAGTGTGAATAGAAACTGCAAAATAGCCTCTGTCACCCATGAATAAAAAAAATCCCTGTCATACCTGCAGAAGTTATTCTTCAAGATTCCTTAGTTAAGAAAGCAGGCTTATAACGATGGGTAGACATATATGAGGAAGATTTGTAAAACCAGTAAAACAAAAGTAACAGGCTTTGCCACTGAATGTGTTTATTAAATTGCTCAGCACGACACTGTTAATAGTCTCAAAAAAACAATTTGGGTGTGCAAAGTGACCCAGAATAGAACTATTATGATGCCTAAACTGTTTGAAATAGCCGCTGAGTGGTTTTGTTGTTGTTCTTTTGTTTTGTTTTGTTTTTAATGAGTTGCCCTTCAAGGAAGGAGATTTTAAAGTCATGGAAAATAGCTTTTCTCCTATCTCCATTACAGGGTAATCACAGCTCATCCTTAAGACACGCATGGTTTTCCAGTGAATATAGGTCAGGAAGACACATCTCAGTTTTGTTGTAGGTCTATATCCTTGAGGGGAAAACTATGTGTGTGTGTTTGTATATAATATGCATGTGTGTGTGCATGTATAATAAGTGTGTAAGTATATTGTGGTATACAGACATTTGTGGTGTATGTATACGTTACAAAATATATAGGTTTGTGTGTGTGTGTGTGTGTGTGTGTGTGTGTGTGTTATTTGCACTAAACTCATCTTCACCTGACTATGTAGTCATCATTAACTCAGAAAAGGGATAAAAATGATGGCAGCACTTGGAAAAGCTTTTTGTTAGAGAATATTCCTAATGAATCAAACTCAATCCATTGACCCAGTCACCAGAGACAAGTTCACATCACTAGTTTTAACAGCAACATGTCAAAGTCAGAAAGAAAAAAAAAATCATAGAAATGAGAAAGGAGGAGATGATGAGTGAGAGATGACAATGTATAAAAAAAATATGGGAAGAAAGTCCCAGAGTAAAAGCTGTTTTGATGTTCAATACTCTGTGTGAACTCATGCTGAAACATGCAGCTTTCCTGTAGGGAGACTCCAGGGTTGAAGCACACAGAACTGGAGAAGCCAGAAGTGAGACAAATTTCAGGAGGAAGAAAGACCAAAGATTAAGAAGAGATAAGCACTTAATATGTACTCAAGATATAGCCAAATGTTTGCTGGACATTCAAAATTTGCTATCTCCTATAATATATATATGATAAACTTCCATTCTGAAATTCCAGATCTTTTAATAATACATTTTTATAACTTGTTAATGCAAAATATGACCTGACATAAACTCATTTTGTGGCAGAACCTGACCTGAAGGATGTAAGTCAATTGTAGTATTTTAAAACTCTGTTTGATATTCAAAAAATTATTGAATTATTAACATGCCAGTCCTATATAATATGGAATATATGTTCAATATTATCTTTTTTTTTTTTCTTATTTGAGTTGGAGTCTCACTCTGTCATCCAGACTGGAGTGCAGTGGCCGCTCCTGGCCACTGCAGCCTCAACCTGCTGGGCTCCGGCGATCCTTCCACCTCAGCCTTCCAAGTAGCCGGAACTACAGGTGCGTGCTACCATGCCCGGCTAATTTTTTTTTTTTTTTTTTAATTGTAGAGATGAGGTCTCGCCAAGTTGTCCAGGTGGGTCTCGGACCCTTGGGCAATATTATCTTTTTAAAATCTGGAAAACAATTTAAATTCTAAAACATTTGGTCCCAAATGTTTTGGATTAGAGGTTGTAGTCCTTTTTTAGTAATGGTAAGAACACAATATGTGATATTTATTTTTAAATGCCTAACTTTGTGCTAACCCTTTTTGAGTATTTGCTTTAGTCCTCATTAAATCCCTCTGAAGTGGACATGATAATACTTGACAATGAATAACTGTATATAATGCTCATTGAAGGTTTTTTGCTTACTCAAGCTTACATAGTTTGTAAATATTAAGAATATCTTTCTGACTTCAAATGTTATTATAAATCCTATGATTCTTATCAGAAAAGTGTTCTTAAGAGCATAAATACAAGATAAAAAATCAACATGAAGTGGAAAAAGTCTACTTTTATGACATTGGTGTTCAATGACAATGATCTAATCAATGTTACAAAGTAAAATACCTTCCAAAAAGATTTGGTTCATACTTAAGGTTTCTGATTTGGCTTTGCAAAGATAGCACCTGTACATTTTTAAAGCTTCATATTTTCCTAATGCCTCAACATCTACAGAAACAGGCTGTAAATACCCTGCCCAGGCTACCAGATGCTATATTGTGATAAGGCTACCTCCTGACACAAGTCCCCCGGCTTGTCTCATCCTGACTGTGATCTAAGTGACAGTCACATGTACCAATAAAATTTTGTGACTTTTACTTGTGTACTCCAAACTGACTCCCAATAAAAAGACTTGCCTACTGGTCTTCACTCTATTTCTTGGTTGCCCACCTGCATGGAATCACCTGCTGCCTGGGAGCTTCTCCCAAATGGCCACTTGTGTGGCATACCCTGCCACTTGTTTCTAGGACCTGTGAGTATAATAAATCCTTTAATTGCATATGCCTTCCCAATTGCAATTTCAGTGGCCATATTGGAATGATCATTAAAGACTTGCCCTAGGAAAGACTTACTCCCCCATTTATAACATGGCATCTCTCTTTGCTCTTTGATCCTGAAGTTCTCAACACTTAATTAGTACCAAATCAATGATGAATTAAGTTCACAAATTTTCCCTTCCCATGGATTTTGATAAACATAACATTTTCAGCACCCTGATTAAAACTCTTCCTACACATGGAAGGTATTTAATATATTTTGAATACATTAATGAAATCTTTGGCTTGGCTGTGTTTTGTTAAGTGCAGCATTAAGCCTCAAAGTTTTATTAACCATAGTAAATTGCAGAACTTCTCCTAAGCAAAGTGATGAAAACATGCCACTTGTAAACTATTGCTTCCAGACATGCTTCTCAAGACCTAAAAAAAAAGAAAAGACTTTCTCCCGATGTAGATTCTCATCAAAAGAATATTGGGATATGGAGAAACACTCTATATCTATAAATGGACTATAAAGCACACAGATGGAAATAAGTAGAAACAATCTGTTTTTATTTTTAAATAGAAATACAATGGGGCAGACTTTTTCATGAGTGAATCAAATGCTTAACAAGTTAATATCTAGCATAACACAAAGCTTTTGGCAGTCATCAATTGTGCCAAATACATGGCATTAATTTAATTACAGTTTATGCAGCATCTTTATAGGATATAACTTTAAAAGGTAGATTTAGGGACTTTCTCTGCTATGTGCGAATGGTTTGTTCTGTTCGACCATATATTTCAGTTAAGCACAGAGCATTCAACCCTCTCTGCCTAGAAAAGCACCCACACTCTGCAATCTGAAATCAAATGGGTGTGGTGATCACTCTGCCACAAACAGTGAGATGTGACAATTTAGAAAGACAATGAGTGTGTTAATCTACTCAATGAAGTTTCAAAGCTAGTAACATTCAAAAGAATAAATAAAAGCATAAGCTTTACAACTGTTTAGACAGATGAGCCAATAAGGAAACCAGTGCTTCTATCATTCCTTATTATCAGGGAACAATTCCTTTGCCAGTAGATTAGATTCTCTTTTTTGTCTTGTTTATGTTGACTTGCAGTCATGTCATTATTTTCTCAGTGTAAAATATAGATCATACATTAAGGGGCAACTCTAATAAGTTACATACTGTTGGGATTTGTCACTCTGCCAAAGACAATTTGCACAATACTTAAAAAGTCGACTTAAGTTGTGTTTAGTTCCAGAATTTTATGAGCAGGATCTTTATCTCCTGCATGAAAGCATGGCCATATGCAGCTAGTAGAAATTTCTTTTGCTTTGATATTAGAAATACATTTTAAATTATGAGTTGTATGTCACTAGCAGTTACAATAGGATGGAGGTGCTTAAATACATACCTTTCAGGAGACATTTGCCCTTAAGACCTGCTCTGATAATTTTTTTTCCTATGTCTCAACAATATATTATACTAATATAAAGCAAGGAAAGAATCAAGTATAATTACATTTAGGAATAAAAATAATGTCACTGTTTTTATAATTTTAGATTTCAACTCTACCAACAGATCTATTCATTTTACTTCTAAAGTTATTTATCTTATTTTTAAATTAAAATATCCAAATATATTTATTTTCTCCAGAGAATCAGGCATCAGAATTCATATCAATGTCATATATACATATGCTCTTGCTTTTATAGTTGCCATTTTTTTCTGCCTCATAATTTTCGTTCTTTACTTTTAGTTAAACATTTAACTCTTTCATGGAATCATTTCTTTCATCAAATAAAATAAAATAAAGTCATATATTTTAATGTATTTTTAAAATAGTGTGTTACTGCATTTTTACTTAAACCAACATAAATTTATTATCTTACAGTTATGACAGTCAGAAGTTTAGAATGAGTCTCACTAGGATTAAGTGAAGGTGCTAGCAAGACTGTGTTTCTTCTAAAGACTCTAGGAAAAAATCAATTTCTTGCTTTTTCCAGCTTCTAAAGTCTTTCTGTGTTACTTAGTTTGAGGTCCCCCTTCTATATTTAAACCTAACAATATCTAATGGAAGCTTTCTCACATCACGTCACTCTGACACTAACTCTTCTTCCATTTATAAAGACTCTTGTGATAATCCAGGATAATCCCCTCATCTCAATTTCAGTAATCTCAGTTAGATTTGTAATTTCAATTCTTTTTTGTCATGTACAATAGATTGAATATGTCTGTTCATAAATCATATGTTGAAATTCTATTCTTCCAATCTCCAATATGATGATATTAGGAGGTGGTGCTTTTGTGAGGTAATTAGACCATGAGGGTGGAGTCCTCAAGGAAGGGATTGTAGCTTTTATTTTAAAAACCCCAGAGAACTCTCCCTTTCCACTGTGTGACAATATAATGATAAGTTGTCAGTATGTAACCAAAAAGAGAGCCCTCAGAGAAACTGACCACGCTAAAACACTAATCTCAGACTTCTAGCTTTCAGCACTGAAAGAAAATAATGTCTATTGTTTTTAAATAAATGTCTATGGAAAGTTGTTATAGCAATCAGAGTAAAACACTATGAATCCCAATATAGTTACACAGGTATGTGAAATTACGATGTGAGCATTTTGGGGGGTCATTGATCTGCCAACAAGAGGGCTTTTGCTCTAAAGTGTGGGAATATAAGTCTTACCGTTAGATAAAATTATAATATTTTAGACAATACTGTCAATGAAGTTAAAAAGTAAGACAAATTTAAAATAAAAATAAGATGATAATTAATTGACAATAAGAATGTGGAGGAGTGGGCAGTTTCACAGTAGATAGGTAAGGTATAGAAATGAATAACAAGAATAACTTGTATTAATAGATGCCAGGGGAAAAGCACTTCAGAAAGAACGATTCTTGCTATAAACAAGAATGAGTTTGGAATAATCTTAAAACAGAAAGAAGGTCACAAAATGATAATGAGCCAAGGTAAGAGAGTGACATGAGAGTAATATCCAAACTCTTTAACGTGATTGACATGATCTTGTGTGGTATGGTTCCTGCCTATATCTTCACCTTTTCTTTGTATGATGGTAAACAACTGGATAAGTTTAAGTAGTGCTTTAATAACAGTTTTATGGTTTGGAAAGTCCACTTTTTATGGGTTTAATGAGAATGAATTATAGGGGACCAGAAAGGAGTTAGTGAAACCAACAAGAAGGTGATTTAATTGACTCAGGGGAGAGATGATGGTAGCAATGGAGCTAGAGAAGAATGAACATATCTGGAATGTTCTTTGGAGACAAATTCTGCAGTGGGTTTCTCATCCTTGGAACTATTGACATTTTAAGGCAGACAATTCTTTGCTGTGGAGAACTGTTCTGTGTATTCCTCGGAACCACTCATGGCCAGGACTTAGCGAAGGCTTGAATGAGGGTTGTGAGGGAAGAGGAATCCAAGATGGCTTTTGAATGTCAAACTTTCCTAAGTGAGATTGTATGTATGATCTCTTTCTTATTGTTCTCAATTCATTTAAATCTGTCTTAAAATTTGAAGACTGGTGACACTGAAGACTTTAAGAGAATCTTCAAGAAGAATTGTGTGTAATAAAAGATTAAAACACTTTCTAAAATATTACTTCCCCTAATAATAAAATGATATACTTGACTCCCTGAGGTGAAACTTTATGGGTCTCCTTCCTTAGACATAAAATAACCAGTTTGGATTCTATTATGTCTTAAGTGATTCAATTTCTAATGTCTTGTCTCTAGGCTTTAATTCCACTTTTAGAGACTTTACTTTTATTGATTGATAAAAGACAGACAGAAATCTAGAAGGAAAATAGCCTGTGCGCGTCCGCGCGTGCATATACAAACACACACACACACACACACACAAACACACACACACACATTTGCTAATATTTGTTATAAGCAGAACAGAAAAATTATAGTGAGTTATACTCACCTAAAGCATAATATTTTAATTAACACTTGTTTTTTCATTTAATTTTATTGATAATTACTTGCTTATAATTATATGAACTGTCAACACAATATGATTTTAAATTTCTCTGTGGCATAGACCATATTTTATTCTCTACCCATCCTGACACAGAGGTAGTCATAATGGATATTTATTGATTGCTGTGTGCGGAATAGCTCATACCCATCCACACACCTCTAGCTTCTGTGAAAGCCCTTCAAGTTCATAGGATTCGACAAGAACTTGCCAATCTAAAGCTTTCTAGACACAAGAATGAGACCATTATAATCTCCTGATCAGCATGATTGTCCAACATAGTGCATTTATGTATCCTTGGACCAATCAGCAGCCACTTCCATGATGCTTCTTCTTACAAATTTTATTTTTAATTTGAACTTTGATAGTATGAGCAGAAAGGATAGCAAACTGAGTTTTAAGCACTTATAGTTAAAAGATTCCTGCATTGTGAGAATTTTGGTCTGAAGAACAACGTGACATTCAGAGAAAAAAAACTAGAGTTATAGGGTTTATACTTTTCTGTAGTCATGAAGACTAGCTCCTTTCTAGTTAAGGAAAACCAATGAATTCCTTAAATTCCCTTTTTTCCTTTTTTTTTTTTTTTTTGGTCAGGTTAATGTCTCTTACCAAAAAAGGTTCTGCCTAATACAGTAGTTTAACAAAACGGTTATGATGGTATGAATAAAATTTTGGATATAATGTGTTTTTTCTCTTTCTGAACTAGAGGGGAAAAGGTAAAATTATTTGAGAAGACTATCTCACAAAGTATCTCACTTAGACAAAATGAAAGTAATGTTTTACAAAGAGGATATGACTGGGAAGATTAAAAAATATATAGGGAATTGAATGGGAGTGGATTGATGCTTTAAGATTTACTTAAATCCATCCATTCATCAGAATGTTGATGAATGCCTCCCTATGGAGAGCAAAGCTGGCAAACAGTTTGAAGAGATCAAAGGTAGAGAGTGGACATATCCCTAATCACACAGAACTTAAAGTGTAACTATTTATTAATTAATAATCAAACTGTTCACTTGTTGATTCATTCATTCATTCATTCATTCAATTGCTTGTTGAGTTCATACCATGTGTCAAGAATTGTGACAGATGTTGTAAATATAAAAGTAAGCAAAAGATATTCCTTCTTCAAATGGTCACAAGTCTCAAGTGTAAATCCAACAGAGGCGGGCAAGTAATACAAACTGGGAGCCAACCATTTGCAGGATAAGAAACAGTGGTGGATTAGGAGATTTTGTGAGCTCGGGTTCTTAAAATATTGAATATCAAGTGTTTGGGAGTTTTTTTTGGGGGGGGGAAATGTTTGTTTTACAAATGATACATTTGGGGACTGGATATAGCCTGTATAACTTTTGAGATTTCTGGCATCCAGGCTAGTCTTAATGCTTGTATGTAAGCAAATTATTAATATTATATAAAAGATTCTGGGGGGAAAGGAAACTGTTGAATTCTTTGACTTCACTTACGAATGGCATTCTGGAAGAAGTGTTACCTGAATGCTAAAGAACGAGTAGACTTCACCCAGGTAAATGGAGAAGGGCATCTCAGATAGATGGAACAGGAAATTCTAAGGCCTAGAAGTTAGGAGTGGCATTGGAGTATGGGAAATACGCAAGCGCTTTCATATGTCTGAACAAAGAACCCCAGGAGATAATGAAAAATAAGGCTGCAGAGTTCTGTCTGTTAGTAAGGTTGTGGCCAAGCCCATAGGCTCCTTGGTGAAACAGTATAATCTCAAATCTAACACATTTAACAATAGACAACAAGACAAAGAAAACCAAGAAACACTGCATAATGCTGAGTTAACACTTGCAACATACTGCTGTCTCAAGAGATTTTCTTTTGCTTGCTAAGCCTCTTATGTTTGGCACAAAACAACGTTGTCAAATATAAGCTTGATTCCAGCAGGAAAAATTAAGATACTTCAGTCCCAGTAATTTACTACAACTGTGCTGAATCTAGATACCTGCTTACCTGACAATACACACAGAGAATGCCTTCAGGTTTTCCTATAAAACTCACTATTTGGGCTAAGCACATTAATAAAACTGATAGATATCAGAGCACAAAAGTCTACAAAGAGAGGAGAGAAAAAAAAAGGGTGTGATATTCCCTTGACTAGATTTCTTCTTTTAACTTTCTATTTATCTAAATCCTAATTTATGCCCAACAGATTGTTCTTTGAGGGAGGAAACAATTTCCAATATTTCTTTCTACCATCAATGCAAATGGTACAATAGTATTAAACATCGACTTTTTAAGTGCGTTCAAGTAGTATTTAGTCATCCGAATTGAACATTGTATTAATTATCTACTGCTTTATAACAAACTATCCCCCAAAATTAATATCTTAAAACAACAAACACTTACTAGTGCACAATTTCTGTGGGTTAGAAGTCTGAATGATTTGGTTAGTGAGTCTGGCCCAGGATTTCTCACAGGCAGTAATCAAAGTGTTGGCTTCACTGTAGTCATCTCAAGACGCAGCATTGGGAGGACTCACATCTGAGCTAACTCATGTGATGCTAACCAGTCTGAGAACATCCATTCCCAACCTCGCTTACATGACTGTCTCCACATCTTACTTCTCCAGATCAAGCAATCCAAGAAAAAAATGTAAGTGAATTCTCAATGTGGAAGCTACAGTTTTTAAAAAAGTTAATTTCAGAAGAGGTGGTTTTCCAATTCTGCCATATCCTACTCATTATAAGTGAATCAATAACTTCACCCCACACTTGAAGGTAGGAAATATCACAACAGCACAAATACCAGAAAATGGGGTTCCTAGTGAGACACCTTTGAAATTGCCTACCACAGACATTTTAAAGAGAAGCTAAAAAATAGAATAAATTGCTACTCCGAATGAAATCAAAAACTCTTATTGAGGCAGGATCTGATAGTGAATATGAGAAACAAAATTACTGTAGATTGAGTAAGTTTGCAGAAGGTCATGCCCTATGAGATGTGACTTCAGCTCGTTATTCCTAAAATCATTGATAAAATTAACCTCAAAATGACTAGGTTGATTTTAATAATTATTAAGTGAAAATTAATAAAACAACTATTATGCTCAGTTCTTTTCATAGTATGAAAGCAAGTCAGATAATAGAACACATATACACAGAGGTAGGAGGAAAAATAAGTCAGCATACCCAGGAACTCAGAAATTTTGAAAAAAAACAGAGAAGCATACAGTTGTGGAATTAGAGTTGAGGCCTGTTGTAACCAGACATGTGGAGCATAGAGACTTCCAATGACTTCTAAGTTGCTTATTTATTTATAAAATTGTATTCCAATGTAAATTTCTCCTAATAGACATAAGGCTGCATTATGTAATGGGTCATATTTTCTTAATCAAGTTAATGGAACTTTAATCAGATTTTTGGAAAAGAACAAACCAATAAGAAAAAGAATGTTTTTTTCTAATTCTTAGAGCAGTGCTTGGTACTGTGCCTCTTTTTTTGGTAGACAGAAAGAATGTGTTTAGAAATCTTGCCTCTGTAATGTAGAGATTTATCTTTTCTTATTGCCTTTCCTTGTGAAGGAAATAGCTTCAGGATCTTGTATTAGACATCATCACCTACCATTGCCACAAAACACATTGCCTCCTGACACATTGCAGAGAAGCCTATAAGGGACTTGGCATAAAATTCTTGCTCAGAAGGATGATTTGCAGCCCAATCATTCTCTCACAATAAGAATTATACAGAGAGGCAATTAGTTGAAACCAGCAAATATAAAAGCAGAGGAGACAGTGACTAAGCTACCCTAATGATGAAACATTAGAGGAGGGACTGGTAGGAGATAAGATCACTAAACCCTTACTTTTGTGTAATTATAAGATAGACTATTTTTTGGAAAAACACTCCACATCTCAGTGAGAATTGACTGTAGCTATCAAGATCCAAGACTGTTGTTTTTCTTCCTTGCTTTTTATTTTTTAATACTTGTAAGTCTGTTAATATTAAATTCCAATTATCCAAGCTAAAAGAGTGTGTCTCTGGTTCTTGGCATTTTATACATAAATGAATATTATTAAAGCCCTATACTCTTTAAGAGCAAAGATCATATAATATTCTTTTGGGAAAACTTTCCTTAATCCCCTTGTCTCCAAGCAGTCTGTTGACCTGATAAATTCTTTGCACTCCACATTAGATGGCAAACAGTACGAGGGAAGGAAGTATATTTATCTAATTCATTCATGTATCCCATAAAGCAGAGTTATTGGAGTATACTAGATTCTTAATAAATATTCATTAGGTGACTGTTTAATGAATTGGCATCATTTTCAACGCCTCATTATAAATAGGATATGAATTTTCATTCTCTCTTGCCCTGATTTAATAGGCTCAAATTTCTTTAATAAATCATGCACTGCATAAAAATCCTGTCATTAAAGACAAAGACATATCATATTCTGTTTGCTCTCTTTTTCCTTTCCTTCTTTCTAGCCATTGATGATCTCGAGTTTCAACAATTATGACACCCAGAGTAGACCTTTCACTCACAATTTCAATGAAATTAAGAGTCAGATTTTTGGAGAAAAAAAAACTAAAATAAGCAAGAAAAAAAAGTCTAGTTTTTCAGTTTTATATAAGAAGATGAAAGATCTTTTGTTACTTGCTTAACCTCTTCTATATAATATCTCTTTATAAATAAATGTGTCAAATGCTCCTAGTTTCCCATCTCACATCACATATCACATTTTCTCCAGTCTAACTATGGTAATCCAACTATTGCAGCAGCAAAACAGCTTCTCACAGGTGTAACATGGTGGCACTTTCCCAAGTTGCACCACTTAATTGCCCGTTTCTGCTCCAGGTCTTTTGTTTAAAAAGACATCTGTATGCAACTGCCAAAAATTCAGAAAACTCTCAACCTAGAAGAAATCTGACACCCTGTAGTAGTGCTCTCCAGAGACTATCTATCTATCTATCTATCTATCTATCTATCTATCTATCTAT